>JANHFT010004771.1:249574-261423 GCA_032467955.1 Pseudoxenodon macrops
TCCTGGGGACTACCTTAAAGGGACAGGCTGCAGCAGCTCCATTCTGAATGGAGGGAGAAAAGTTAGGATTCTCTCTGTTGCATTTAACGCTGAATTCTGTGGAATATTGAGTCTGGCTGGGCATGGTGAACCGATGCCAATAGTCCCTAGCGGTTTGCTCGGACCGGTCCGAACTGGTAGGATTTCACCCCTGGCTGATTAGGTACATTTAATGTGACAATAAAGTTACTCTAAGTCTAAGTATGTGTATATCAAGGTTTTTCACTTCCCAAAGTAAAAGATAGAAACAGTTTCTCATACAAAGAGTTGAAATTTAGTAAGTACAAATATGCATAATGAAACCCATTATGAGAATATGATGAGAGTGGCATCTGGTCTTAAATGCTGGGAGTAACCTAGGTTCTGGGCTCACAAGAGATTCTAACGCATTGTATTTAATTTATCTATGAAATTTGTTACTGCCTCACTAATTGCTTATAAAAAGATACATCTGGAGACTAGACGTACATATAACATCTGTCGCGGTAAATAAATAGAAACCCCATATATATAGACAGGGAATTCCTGAAAGAAATATAACACAACAGTGATGGTGATAATATGATGATGGTAGTAATAGCTATAATTCAAGACAAATAAGAGCTAATGTTGTCTCTGATAGATCTTGTTCTATGTTCTTTATCCTTACAAATATCCCAGATGTACTAATATAACATGACCTTGGATTATACTAACTGGCATCTGGAAGATGTTGCTACAAGTCCTGGGAATTTATACCTGAAGTGATGCCAGAAGACTTAGGAATGAACCAGGAGTGGGTTCTAACTTACCTCGACGCCGGTTCGCTTCCTCCTGCACCTGATGGGCGCATGCATACGCAGTGCAAACAAATTACAAAACATTCCCCCCAAAAAAAGGCCAAAAACAAGATGGCGATGCATGCGCAGTGGCGGAAACTCAACTTCTGCGCATGCGCAGAAGAACCCCCCTTCAAAACAAATCCTCCCCAAAAAAAAGTTTTTTTAATAATAAAAAAAAGATGGTGGTGTCCATGGACAAGAATCAGTTCTGTGACGTCTCCAGCAGCTTACTACCTACTCCATAGAACCAGTCCGAACCGGTAGGAACCCACCTCTGGAATGAACTGTATCATAGTATAACTTCCTTTCTCTCAAGTTAAATAGCAAATGACTGGTCTGTTGCCAAAGCCACTAAATTTTGATGCTGATATAAAAACTAAGCTATGCTCTAATAGCATCTGTGATAGATGACTAAAGGCCAATTCACAAGGCCGTTTTGCTGCTTTTTTGCGATCAGTATGCCTAAGAAGATAGTGTGAATTTTCTGTAAGTGGCAAGAGAATTGATGGGCAAGTTATATTTGGCCTTCAAACATCATTCCTTGAAACGCAAGGGACTGGAGATATAACACAGTGTTCCACAGCTGTCAAAACTGAGCTTCAACATAATCTCATGAAATAAAAAAGAGAGATAAAACCCCTTCAGTCTTTTCTAGGGTTCAAGGTTGATGGCATTTGCCTTAAAGGCAAAATAATAACAGCTAAGATGAATTAATTAGATTCATCTGTTCTCATAGCTCATCATCTCACATGATTATTTTTAATAGAATAATTTAACAACCTTCCAATTGTTGCTAGTTGAAAGACAGAGGTAATTGTGGTTTAGCAATATTTAGACCAATCCCACAAGGTTTTTCCCCCCTTGATATTCCACAATTCTACAATAGAATATAATAAGCCTAATGAATAGTCCAGTGCAAAATAGGTCAAACACAAACACACACATACACAAACCTCTATCTATGTGATCCTGTACAATTCCCCTTAATATATTTTTGGTCATATCCCCCTTCCATGCAGCCCTTGTATTGCTTATCAGTGCCACACTTTCCTCCATGATGATCTTCATGATCAGGCTATTCCAATTTACTCACCCAACATTTAAAAATAATCATACTTATATACCAAAGTTATATAAAAATTAACCTGTCTCCCACCATTTTATTCTGAGCTTAAAACAAAGCAAGCCTACTCTGAACAGTCAAGACTGGTGTGTTTCAAGTATGGGATACTGGAAATACAGGACTTGGTCCACTCTGTTCACGACCATTAGACATAATTACCACCCCCACTGCCCAGAAGTTTGACTGAAGTTTCGATGAAATTGAATGAATAGCATCTATATTTTCCTCCAATTTTCATTGATAGCATCGCTAAAAGCCATCTTATTTCCCTTAGATCACTCTTCTTGGAATGGCTGCCCCACCCCACCCCACCTCCAAATGACTCTCCTTCTCCCAGTCCTATTAAAGAATAGATAGTAATTCCACCATTTCAGATACTTGTAAAATATATTGACAATGTATTTTATAGGTAGGCAAATAGGTTGACCTGAAATAGAACCTTCCCTTAATTCCAATGTCCCATTCATTTCTATCACTTTTTAAAACTAGTAAGACAAAGGCAGTCAACAAAAACTGAAAAACCCTTAAAGCAATAAAAATTCTATTGAATTCAGTCAAATTTGTACCATGTAAATGTTTTGTGAATACAAATTCCAGAATTCTCCAGGAAGCAGATTAAATACCATGCAAAATTCTGAGATGCTAGAGCAGAGGTGTCAAACTCAATTTCATTGAGGGACACATCAGGGCTGTGGTTGACCTTGGGGTGGCGGGCGAGTGTGGCTAACTGGGTGGGTGTGGCCAGCTTGATGCCACTTACTGGGCATGGCTAACTGGGTGGACGTGGCCAGCTTGATGCCACTCCCCAAACTACTGGCATGTTTCCTCTTCACACTGGGTAGATTGGGTAGACTGGGCCAAAGCCATGCTGGGTCGATATTTCCTCTTCACATTGAGTAGACTGGGTCAAAGCTGCATTGGGTAGACCAGGCCGAAGCAATGCAGGACAGCCCCTTACATTTTCCAAGACAGCCCCATGGGCTGGATCTGACCACATCGCGAGACGCATCTGGCCCGTGGGCCTTGAGTTTGACACCCCTGTGCTAGAAGATATCAAATTGGGGAAAACTGCATTTGCCTAGTATGTTCTATATGAAAGCAATTTAGCTGAAGGAAGTATCAATAATAATCTTAAGAGATCTCATATATTTGTCTGTGTCTGTCCAAAGATTGGTAGTCTTCAACTAAAACGACCCTGATTTAATCATTTCAAAATACCTCAGAGGCTAAAGAGAATTAATTTCTCCCTTTTGCATTCCTTCCCCCAGATAAAAACTGAGACTCAGTTCAGGAAGTCAGATACATAAAAGAGGGAAAAGGGTAATAAAAATGCTTAATTAGTGATTCACCTTTATGGGAGACATTTGAACAATTCTGTAAAGTTGCGAAGATCAGCAAGCATCTGATATTACTAACGTAAAAATAGCACGATTATTATGGTGATCTTTCTTTTCCCCCCTAAGGTTTTGTTTTACACTCCTTTACATCCGACAAGTTATTCATTATATAAATTAGTCATTAAGGCTGAAGACCAGTTTAATTGGAGATAAATTTTGATCACCAGTTTGATGTGATAAAATATCTGGAAGGTTCTAAGACTGGGATGCAATTTATATGGATTTCTACTCAGTTGAAGGGATAAATGTCACAGCGAAAATTTTCCTCTTATAACATCTGAATTTTATTAACTTCAACTCACAAATGCATTGACATTAAAATTATAAAACATATAAATTATTAATACAAATGAATATACGCATCTTGCTTTTTAGCCAAAAGATTCTATTTTCGTTATTTTGATAGCCAGATTCATCTAGACCTGTGATGGTGAACCTATGGCACGCGTGCCAGAGGTGGCACGCAGAGCCCTCTCTGTGGGCATGCGCGCCATCGCCAGCAGCTCTTCCAGGTTCCATTGTGCGCATGTGCGCCGGAAATCTGGTCCAGCGTGCACGCACACAGGCCAGATGCTCCTTCTGGATTCCGGCATGCCAGCACGCACGCGCACATATGCACATGCACGCACTTGGTGCCGAAAAGGTTAGCTGTCACTGATCTAGACTTTACCTAATATTTTCACATTCAGAAAATATTAGAAATTACAAAATAGCCTACTCTACTATAATCCTGAACTCTTCTAGGCCTGTCCAGGCTTGTAAACTGGTGTGACTACATATAAACTCTTCTGTTAAAGTCAAGATGAGAACACTTTGTTTCTCCTTGGCAGAGCAAGCAAAAGCAGGACATTATATCAATGCAAAGATCTATGCTTTTTTTTTTTATTGGAATATCAGAAGCAGGCACATGAACATTGGTGCCATAATTTCATTCCTGTAACCTGTAACATTGTGTAGGTGAACACAGGGATACTAATAATACCTCCACCCCCAGTTTTATAAAAGAAATTGGTATTCAAGCTCATTCTTGCTCAAATGATCTTGCCAGAGATTCCAGAGAATTGGAGAATTACGTGTATGCTGGGGCATGCAGGCCCTCTGGAGAACAGTCATAGCTCAGCAATAGAATACACTCAGTCAAGCAAAGATGCCAGGGTCAGACTACTACTGACTGTTTGACCCTGGACAGCTATTTTCAGTCAGTTGATAAATGTCAGTTAGAAGTAGGCAGTCCACTTGTAACTGCCAAGGATCTCTCCTCATATGTGATTCAAAAGTACCATTTCTTTTCTGAGATAATTTTTTTCTGGGAGAATTTCTTTTGTGCAAGTAGGATTTGAAAATTGAAAATATATTATTATCTATACTTTTCTTGTTTTCTTCCCCTTATTATATTCCTTTTTCTCCAACACAGCCCACTGTTTTTGAATATGACTTTGACACAACACTCAATGCCGGGGTGAAATCCAGCAGGTTCTGACAGGTTCTGGAGAACTGGTAACAGAAATTTTGAGTAGTTTGGAGAACAGGCAAATACCACTTCTGGCTGGCTCCAGAATAGGGTGGGAATGGAGATTTTGCAATATCCTTCCCCCAGGAGTGGGGAGGGAATGGAGATTTTGCAGTATCCTTCCCCTGCCACGTCCACCAAGCCACACCATGGTCAGCAAGCCATGCCCACAGAACCGGTAGTAAAAAAATTGGATTTCACCAGTGACTCAATGGCAGATGATGATCTCACACTCCCACCCTCTATGTTTTCCCCTACCCTTGCTATAGGTCTGACTCAATCAATATAAGCAATTTCTAGAAATGTTTCCATCTACCCCATGCCAGGTCATAATTTCAAAAGACTTTTAAAACAGGGATTCTTAAAGAGGCAAAAATGAATGTAGGAGATTTATTTGAGACAGTTAGAATATATACTATTCCTCTCTCATTCTGCTGCCAGTGTCTTACAATGACTTATGTAAGGGTTCTGGAATACTTGGAGACAAATCAAAGTAATAGATTAAACATTCTGAGTACTGAAATAAATCCAAGGGAGAAAGAAATTACTCCAATACTTAATTTTTTTCCATACTGTGCTGTCTTATACTTTTGCGCCATATTTTTCTTTGGAGGGAGCAAAATTGGAAGCTGAGGAAGGTCTCACTTTGTGTTCTATGAAGCCAACTGCTTGAAAGGACCACACATATTCTGGCATTCCTGAGCCTTCAAGGGATAACGCAACAGAGAGATTTACTACAAAAACGTAACAGTGCTGTGACAAGGTTAAGCTCTTGCTACCTGATCAAGGAGCATTCAGTTTACCAGGGAGGGTTTGCTGGGGGACGTTGCTTTATATATATATGAAGGAACAATCCAGGGATGGGTTGTGAATATGTTTGCTGCTGGTTCGCTCAGGATCGCACTGTGCGTGTGCGCGTGAAGCGTGCGCATGTGCGCAGCAGTAAAAAACTAGATGGTAGCGCCCAGGGAGACACCAATGGAACCAGCTCTGTGATGTCACCATGGAGTTACTACCGTTTCTATAGAACCGGATACAACCTGTAGGAACCCACCTCTGGAACAATCTCCTACTCAACTTATTACTGAATCATGATTGTCCACGGCTACCGCTTGCTTTCAGACTGCAGTCATGTCCCTTGTTCCATTTAAGCTGCCTTCCCTAATTCTCCTGTGAGTCTCAAAACTATGCATTAAGTTTACATTTCTAGGGAAAACAACAACAACCTAAATCTTAGGGAGTTTGAAATGGAGGCCACTATTGGTAGCTTTGGCCTTTCTGTTCTCAACTGAAGATACTTCCGCATCTAAAACTCTTCCAAGAAAAGAACCATCTATTCACCGGAAAGGATTTCTACTACAACTCATGCCATGTGAATATACTCTCTCTATTTGTGGCCCTCTTAGCAGAAGCCATACCTTGCACATATTAGATCTCTGTTTTTCTGAGATCTAATAACACGATCTGGACGGCTTGACCTAATTACTTTACAGAACAGTATTTGCTGTTCTGTAAAGTTTTCTGTCATGTTGCAATATCTTTTCTCTTTTATGTTGCTCCTGCGGTTTGTTGCATGGTATTTTTTCTCTCATGATACCAAGTTGTTTGTTATTACTGTAATTGTTTCTATTCTTGTTCCTAGAGTTTTCGCTGTTTTTCTGATTCTGTCCCATTACCGCCCACCCATCCTCATCCTTTTTAAAAATGCTGGTCTTGTGTTGCCTAACAATTGAACTGAGTTTTCCACCTAAACTTGGGAAGAGATTGCACCATGAGCTTTTAGCATTTATGCCACCGAAATTCAGATTCTAAACTGTTAATGCCTGATATCTTAATGATTCTGTTATAGTATGGGAAGCCATCCGGAGTGATTTGGTAGAGCAGGGGTCTGCAACCTTGGCAACTTTAAGACTTGTGGACTTCAACTCCCAGAATTCCTCAGCCAGCACTGGGTTGCCAAGGTTGGAGACCTCTGCGGTAGAGGGATAGGTGTCATGCAAGTTTAATAAATAAAATAAATAACATAAATATATAGCCCCCTTTTCTATTTAGTCTACGTACATTCCCCTTATCCCTTTCTTAACAATTAAATATTGCAAAAGAAAAAGACATTAAAAACTATTAAAAACTACTAAAAACAATCAACCCTTTTTTAGATATCAAAAACTAATCAATTACCCCATTAGACATTTTCAAAAGAAGAACTATCCAATCCAGATTACCATTCAACTTTCCTAGAAATAAGAACTCATTATTTACTCATAATGAAATAAATCCATTTTATATATTTCTTTCTTCCTCCCAATTATCCTTAAGTCCCATGAATAAATTCTGACTCTTGTTTTCTTCTAGTACCTTTTACTCTCTTCTCAAAATTTTTATCATCTTTCAAGTCCTCTTGCACTTTCCATGAAATAACTCAATAAATTTCTTATATTTCACATTGAAAGGCTAATGTCTTTTCCAATTTTTAAATAATCTCCAATTGCTTTGGAAATCCAGTAAATTCATCTCTGTTGTGCCCAGAGGGATTTGTTCATCTTTGCTCTTTCTGGTTCCAGTAAAGGGTTAAAAAGTTCAAGCACTTCACAGGCCCATAAATCAAATGTTTCCTTTAAAGTAGCCATCTTGTGCTCTGGTGATTGACCTTCAAGGTTTTGTTTTACAATTGATATGTAAACAACACAGTTTTCCCAGAGAAAAGGTTCTTCCTTTTCAGTTTTTCAAAAATAAAACTTTTTTTTTTCTGTTTAAATATTTAAATCTTTTTAATTGTCATCTATTTGTGAGGCAAGCAAAAGCCAGTAAATTTCTCTGAGGTTTCTAAACATTTTAATCCCAGAAATAAAGAAAACCACCAAAGAAAAACACTATGTGAAGAAAGTCTCTCTTAAACTGAAGAACAAATTATAATCTCTAAACTGCATTAGAAATGAGGAACATCAATTTTACTTTCTATAAATTTAGGATGCATTGCAGCTGTGAACTTGACAGAAGACACTGCCTCCCTGTCTCTCAATTCACCAGCCAATTGGGGAAATCTGTGTTTCTACAACTTGCTCCTGAAGAAGGAGAGCCTGGAGGACAAATGGGTTGATTTCAGGTTTCCTCCTTAAACCTGGAGGAGGAGGAAGACTCTCCTCCTATCCCTAAATAACTAGAGGCAAAACAAGCTGTGATGCCGTCCCTTCAGAGACAAATTGACATTCAACAACCTTCAAAATGCTGTTGCACTGGTGAGATGTCCTCAAAAGTCCTCTGATCGACTTTGGTAGCATGAAAGTTCTACTGGAGGAATACAGCAATGCATGAATTGGGGGGCAAATTTAAATTTATCAGGTCCATTGCCTCCATTTCTTTAATATATCGAAAGAAGTGGCTGCATTTCTGAGATACATGGTTGATTCTGTTGATAAATGTGCTTTTTTCTTAAATGAAAATGTGCAAGGTTCTGTAAACTTTCTCCTGTAATGGAACACTTTATAACAATTGATGAGGGGAAACAGTTTCCACTAGCTTTTTCTTCAAATTAATGAGAATGGAGGAAAATGTTTCAAATGTGAAGCTGTAGAATACATTTTATACCAGAAGTAAGCAGCAGAAGGGTAGTAGACCAGAATTCGTAAACCTTTAACTAATCTTTATCCAGAAGATACATATTTAGTATATGACTTTTGTCCTGCAAGATTAAGAAAATACTGAATTTGTTAAAATTTCCCTCCCTTCGCTCCATACTAAGATAATAATGTTTTCAATAAATTATAAATACTATTGTCAGGAAATATTTCAGGAAATTTCTCCTTAGTTCCAGGTTGCTTCTCTCATTGTTCTATCTTCAGGTGCTTTGGAAAATACAGCCCCTATCACAAAATATTGGAACACTACTATCATTCCTAGCCCTTCTTTTCATAGACTAGACATACCGAATCCCTGCAACTGTTATTCATATGTTTTAGCCTTACATGATTTAGCCTAATCTTTGTGGTTCTCTGGACCCTTTCTAGAGTCTCAACATCTTTTTTACATTGTGGCGACCAAAACTGGATGCAATATTTCAAGGAAAATTTATACAATGGGAACATTTAAACATGATTAAGTTAGTCACAAAAACGAAGATATGAAGAACCTTCATAAATTCACAGAAACTTTGAAAACATTCCTTTTACACAACATTTTATTTTGTATCATCATGCAAAGGCATTCTAAAGTGATAAATCAGGCTTTTTCATAAGAGCAAGTTTTACAGAATTTTAAGGTTTAGGTCCATCTGAATGAAATGATAGAAAGCATACCATTTCCATGGGCTTTCACTGCTGGTCTAAAAGGCAGTAAAAACATAATCCTGTTAAGGATCCAAAACTAAACAAAGCGTGATTAAAAAGGCATTTCTCAGGAAAAAGTTGCTGACTGTTGAAAAGCAGAGGAACTAAAGACAAATCCCCAAATATTACTGCCAGATCTGCTAATCCACCTAATTGACCAGTAGCCAATTATGGAAAAATTTGAGGAGTGAAAGAAATAACTGTGAATACAACCTACTATTTTCTTCCAAGACATCCTATCCCAAAACTTTGCATCTGAAAAACTGCTTTCTTCATGAAACGGTGACCTTGTTCCTTAAAAAGAAAACCTCTACTTATTTCCAAAGTACTATGATTCACTTCAGGCCACCAAAGTATGCCAGTAACTCTGAGAGGGATTCTGGAATCCTTGTCACTTAATCACTTAATGAGCCAAGAGTGTGCGGCGGCAGCCAAAAAAGCCAATGCAATCCTGGGCTGCATTAATAGAGGGATAGAATCAAGATCACACAATGGAATTCTAGTACCACTTCACAAAGCTTTAATAAGACCACCATTGGAATACTGCAACCAGTTCTGGTTACCACAATATAAAATTAAAAAAAGATGTTGAGAGTCTGGAAAAAGAGCAGAGAAAAGCAACAAGAATGATGAGGGTGCTGGAAGCTGAAATATACAAAGAACAGTTACAGGAACTGGGTATGTCTAGTCTAATGAAAAGAAGGACCAGGGGAGACATGATGGCACTGTTCCAATATTTGAGGGGCTCCCACAAATATGAGGGGGTCAAATTATTTTTCAAAGTACCAAAAGGCAAGACAAGAAACAACAGTTGGAAACTAACCAAGGAGAGAAGCAACCTAGAAGAACAATGTCATAACAGTGACAGCAATCAACCAACGGAATAGCTTGTCTTCAGAAGTTGTGGGTGGTCCTTCACTGGAGGCTTTCAAAAAGAGACTGGACAACCATTTGTCTGAGGGGTCCTTGGTGCTCTCTGAGCTTGCTTGTTTTGTTCCAGATGTTTCTTTACCCAAATTAGGAGACATCAGTGCTATACCGTTTTTCTGAAATGTTATAGAATCTTCTGTTTGTTGCCCCGCTCAATCATTTGTTCAGCTCTTTGGAATATGGCTCCTGAAATACCAGCCAATGGCTAAGGATGGTCCTCAGTCTAAAAGCATTACACAAGTTTTTGGTTATAAAATAGAACTATACATTTTTATCTCCATTTATATCATACGGTAATCTGAGCTTTTGCATTCTGGCAGGACACAACCATAATATTCAGGAACATTGGAAAGCTATTTTTTGTGTGCTTCTTTTTTCTCTTCATGTAAGACTCAAGACCAACTTAGATCTGGTCCGCCCTGGAAACAGTGAAGGACTGGCCCTCAGTGCCTCTGCTAGTGAAAATGAAGCTCCGTAGAGCCACCCATAGGTCTCTCGGGATCCGTTTTCGGCCGTTATGGCTTCCTGAAGCCCTCTGCCAGTGAAACGGAGCTCGGGTGGGCCGCATGCCCTCCTGCGCTTCGTTTTCGTTGGCAGAGGGCTGCAGGAGGCCATCACGGCCAAAAAGTAGCCTCAATAGGTGATGTTGAGCTGGCCACGCCCAAACCTGGCCACACCCCCTGGCTCCCCAAGGTCAAACACAACCCTGATGCGTCACTCAGTTAAATTGAGTTTGACACCCCTGCCTTATCAGTATCACTCAATGTACTTGAAAGTTAAGTGGTTCGGTAACTTTAAAATTATTAGAGAAATGAAATCTCTGCACATTTACTCCCTCAGCAACATGTTTCTGTATCCTCTGCATTTTCTACACCTCACACGGTCATTTTTTCCCCTACCGCTAGAGAAGTTCCCCTCCTATTTTTCAAAGACTTATCTCAGTTGCTACACATCCTCAGAGCCCCAAAGAATTTCTGCATCTCAGATGTCACGTCAACAAATCCATCTGTTTCATTTGCTACTCTTGGCATGGCAAATGCTTCCATATGGGCTTTCCCCCCCTACTCTAACAACATTTGCTCAGTCACTCATTCCAAAGAATGCAAAGAATATCCCCACTTTGTTATCCATACCACTTTCTCACTTTCCCCCCACCTTAGTAGTTTCTTAAAAGATTTCATTATCTACTTATGCCAACGCTGAAGGAGGTAAACACAACTAAAATTGAACTAAAACTTGAAAGTTCTGACAGCTACACCATTCCATTCTGTGAAACAAAACCATCAAAAAGAAAAGGGTCAGCTGAGAGAATCTTCTCCCTGAAAAGATAGCAATAGTAATTGCACCTAGACTTACAGCACTCTCTGAGGGATTTACAAATGTCAGCATATTGCCTCCAATAATCTGGATACTCATTTTATGGACCTCGGAAAGATAGAAGGCTGAGTCTACTTTGAGCCAGTCAGGATCAAACTATGGGCTTTGGGCAGAGTTAGCCTGCAATACTATATTCTAACCACAGAGCTGTCAGAGCTCCTTAACTCAGGAGATAACTGAGATTAGATTTTCCTGGGAGTAGGAAGGCCTATCTCCAGATAGCAGTGCAATAGTTTTTCTTAATTTATTGCAAAATCATCTTTCTGTGTTCCATACATATACTGGTTTTTACTTTATTTTACTGTTTCTTTTAGGGGAAGGCATTGGAAC
>JANHFT010004771.1:301405-314230 GCA_032467955.1 Pseudoxenodon macrops
GGGAGGGGAAGTAGGAAAGAAGAAAGGAAGAGGAGGAAGGGAGAAGAGGAGAGAGAGTTAGAGGAAGAGTAGGAGGGGGGATATAGAAAAAAAGTCGGAGAAGGAGAAGGGAGGTAGGAAAGGAAGAAGAGGGAGAGGGAGGAAAGAAAGGGCAAAGGGCAAAGGGGAATGGCAGGAAAGCAACCTTGAAACTATAAAATAATAAGATAAAATAGAATACATGTATAAAGTATAATGAAAAATGAATGATATGTAAGATGTGATGATAAATATGTGAATGTTTATATGGAAATAAAATAAAAAACTTTAAATAAAAAGATTTTTTTAATGTACTACACTTAGGTCAGACTGAAGGCAGCGTAATAGTGGATTAAGGTTTCATATTGTGGCAGAAAGCAAAGGGGAAATCAGTATGTATATGTCTCTGTGCACCATAAAGTGACTTACCATTAGCTCTATATGTCTGAAAACAGAATCTAAGGAAATATCTTAAATAAATTGAGGCAAGTTTATTCTTTATCAAATTAAAATCTGTATAAAAAAAACTGGAGAGGCTCTGCAGAAGTGAGATAGAATATCTACATCTGGGTTTCAAACATTTTAAAAAATAAATCTTAGTTTCAATGGCAATATTTCAAAAAGGTATTTTTCTGTAACAAACATGTGACTTTTCCTTCTTTGCAGAGAAGTGCACCACAGCTTGGTAGGCTCTTGAGTGGCTTCAATAAACAAGTAATTATACATGCTTATTTAATTATCAAATTTGTACCTGCATGCTCTCAATAAAATCCAAACACTTAATCAATCCTATATGTTTTCATTTTCCTTCGCAGTTCAAATGAATGGATATTACCATGTGCTATAATTTTAATTAACTGTTTAATCAAATAGTTAATTGGAGCAATTACTTAAAATTAGAACACATGAAAGGTAATAATCACTAATCTTTAGCAGGCACAAATACGGCAACTTGGAATAAAAATGTTCTTCTATAGGGAACCAAGAAGACTCCTGCGAGTCCCTTGGACTGCAAGGCGATCAAACCGGTCAGTCCTAGAGGAGATCCACCCTGATTGCTCTTTAGAAGGACAGATCCTGAAGATGAAACTCAAATATTTTGGCCACCTCATGAGAAGGAAGGAGTCACTGGAGAAGAGCCTAATGCTGGGAAAGATTGAGGGCAAAAAAAGGGGACAACAGAAAATGAGGTGGATGGATGGAGTCACTGAAGCAGTCGGCATGAGCTTAAATGAATTCTGGGGGATGGTAGAGGACAGGAAGGCCTGGAGGAACATTGTCCACGGGGTCCCGATGGGTCAGACATGACTTTGCAACTAACAACAACAATAAGGAACCACTTGAAACTTCTAGCTTCAGTCAGTATAAAGTACCACGTTTCCAAGTAAGGATCGCTCATGTCAGTTAGGGATGAGTGAAATTGCTTCCCTCAGATTCCTGCCTGGTGCAAAATTTGTCCTGGAATGGACATTTTGATGATATCAAACTGCGGGGTTTTCTACTGTTAGCAAGGACAGTTACTACAACGATATTTACACATCACAGGAAGATGGAAACTTGGATACTGAGAAATGTGTCTCTTAGCAACAGCAGTGCAGGACTCTGGATGATTTGTATTTGTTATATGGCACAGTATCAGTAAAACTGTGCTTATTTTTTTAACAGCGGACCTTTAATAATGGCTTACTTCCACTTCCTAAAAACCTTCTCCTCCTTTTTGCCTACTTAGAAATGAATTACCTAAACATTGCTACCAATAATTGGCAGGCTTCTACTAGAAAATGTTCCTCATACACTATCTTGTAACTACTGTTGCAATATTTTCAGGGAAATAATCCTCCATCTTAAATGCTGTACTACATATTCCAAGTAGAGCAGTAGACTGGCAATGATTTTGATGCTCATCACTTCACCTCCAGATGTTGCTGTTCCATGAAGATAAGAGTGAAACTGAACTTTAAAAAAAAAAGAGAGGCAATTCTGCCTACTCCAGAATTTTGAAACTGTGCAGGCATGAATGAATTTGTGAATTAAATTACCGTATATATAAAAATCTCACTATTTAAAGAAAGATAATTGGATTCCTGTGAGGAATTCAGAGATGCACATGGCATGAGGAAAATATGTGGAAAACTTAAACTTAGCTTGAGAAAAAAAGAATGTGTGAAAAAGAAATTCAAAAATGCCTCACATTGAGTCTCCTTGACGGAGAGTGTGAGTCTCCTTTAAGAGGGTGGGAAGGAGAAATCCTATCAACCTACATCAATAAATTAAGCTACTGTATATTATTTCTCTTGGTCTTTTTTTTTTCCTGACTTGGTCTCCCTTGAAGAGCTATCATAACATTTCAGTTTTAGCACTCTGAGAAGTTCAGAATTGGCACCAACAAGATCATTGCTCAGACTCAATGCTTGCCTTAAGCAAGAAACCGATCCTCAGCCTTCATATTCCACCTGCTCCATTTGTTTCTAACCTTCTCTCTCATTAGCACTCCCTATCACTTATCAAAGCCATGGTGGCACAGTGGTTAGAATGCAGTATTGCAGGTTAATTCTGCCCACTGCCAGGAGTTCAATCCTAACCGGCTCAAGGTTGACTCAGCCTTTCATCCTCCCAAGGTCTGTAAAATGAGGACTCAGATGGTTGACTCTGTAAACCTCCTAGAAAGGACTGTAAAGCACTATGAAGCTGTATATAAGTCCAAGTGCTATCACTATTGCCAACCACCTACAAAGATCAAAACTCTTCCCAAATTCTCAAAACCCAAGGGACATCTGTGGCCTTGCGTGACATGGTGTCCTGCAGGCATTTTGTACTGAAGCTCTCATATTAACCAGAAAATACTGCTGAAAAATATGGCACAAGGTCAAGCCAGTTTTCCACCTTGTGTAGCCAAGTGAGCAAATAGGAACATTTATGCAGGGAGTTTGTCAAAAAGTTTTTGGCAGATCAGACAAAAGCAGAATGGCATGAAAATATCTGTTAGTTAAAGGGCAAAACAGAATTTTCTACCAAAGCTAGAAATAATAGACTGACCTTTAAAATGTATCATACTTGTATTATTTTTGTGTTTTCACTGAAATACGAATGCTCCAAATTTTGAGAATTCGGTGTAAATAGCGAGACTACTATTATGGGCTTTCCCCCCTATTAATGTTACTGTATTTACATTGCTGATATTGTCATAATTTAAATTTACATCATTAAAATATACAGATATTGAGAAATTGCTTTGTGAGCTGTATCTCATTTTATGTTTCTACGCTATTTTTTTTAAAAAAGTTAACTTTTCACTATACTGCTATAAATATCATTTATGTCAATTGAAGTAATCCTTGCATTGACCTCATAATGCAAATTTCTGCAAATTGCCTCAATTCTGGCTGGTTTCAGGCTGATGAACAAATAAAATGACATAAATGTACAGAAGTGACATAAATAGGTACAAATGGATTATGTAAAAATAACATATTTAATTCATGCACACAGTTTTGGATGGAATCAATTTGTTCAGCATTGGGGGAGATATATCTGGATATAAATTTGATTCACTTCATCCACTGCGAATGGTGGCTTATTAAATCAAGGTTTCATTAGTGCAGTTTTGTGAGTGATTGCAGTGAAGGTCACTTTTCTTGGTAGTGATGGTCCAAAAGGCTGGTCAAGATGGTGATTAGTCTTTTTTTTTTAATGGAAACACCTTGAATGATTTTACTTTCCATTGTGCTTGTTTGTGAACATTTTTGCCCCAATAGGTTTTTAATCAGTTTCTGAAACAATCCCCCAGACATGGGTGATAGTGCACATATTAAGCATAAGCCTCCCTTGTTTTGGTCACCACAGTGTAAAAAAGAGGTTGAGACTCTAGAAAGAGTGCAGAGAAGAGCAACAAAGATGATTAGGGGACTGGAAGCTAAAATATATAAAGAATGTTTGCTGGAATTGGGTATGTCTAGTTTAATGAAAAGAAGGACTAGGGGTGACATGATGGCAGTGTTCCAGTATGTCAGGGGTTGTCACAAAGGAGAGTCAAGCTATTCTGAAAAGCACCTGAGGACAAGAAGCAATGGGTGGAAACTAATCAAGGAGAGAAGCAATTTAAAACTAAGAAGAAATTTCCTGACAGTTAGAACAATTAACCAGTGGAACACCTTGTCTCCAGAAGTTGTGAATTGAAAAAAAAACACTGGAAGTTTTAAAGAAGATGCTAGATAACCATTTGTCTAAAATGCTATAGGGTTTCCTGCCTAAGCAGGGGGTTGGACTAGAAGACCTCCAAAGTCCCTTCCAACTCTGTCTATTCCATTCCATTCCATTCTATTCTATTCTATTTCCATTCTATTCTATTCTATTCTATTCTATTCTATTCTATTCTATTCTAAGCACATTCAACCCTAGCATAGTTTTTTTCAGCCCAATAGCTATTGGGAATATAAGCACTTGCCAGTTAAAGGCAAGGTGGGATTCCATTTTTTTTACTACTGGTTCTGTAAGCGTGGCTTCGTGGGTGTGGTGTGGCTTGGTAGGCAGTGGAAGGTTAGTGCAAACTCCCCATTTCCTCCCGATCAGCTGGGACTCAGGAGGCAGAGAATAGATGGGGATGGGGCCAGTCAAAGGTGGTATTTACCGATTCTCCGAACTACTCAAAATGCACGCTACCAGTTCTCCAGAACTGGTCAGAACCTGCTGAATCCCACCTCTGGTTAAAGGTAATATGCCTAGTTTGGGGGAAGGCTAAAGGACTTTATGTCAAGCAGCGGAAGTCTTTTACAATCCTTATTTCCATGGCCACCAATTTCTTTGAAGCAGATACCTGAATCTCCAAAACGTGATTACTGCAATTTTCCCTGATCTACTTCCCTACAAATTTTATTGCATGACAATATCCATTCACTCCAGTCAATATGTGGGCTAATGCCTTAGAGTGGATCAATGTTTCTAAGTGGATCACCATTTTGGAGTACAAGCAATTTGTCTTGGATTTAACATGAGCTGTGAACCCACCCATTATGGTTTAGTGGTGTGTAGTTTTAAAACTGAGGTAAATGCAGGGGTGGTATTCAGCCGGTTCAGATCAGTTCGGGCGAATCGGTAGTGGCGACCTGCAGGTGTACTCGCCCACCCGCCTGGGCGCAATCCCGTCCTGTGTTGTTTGACGTCGTACGCATGTGCGTACAGCGCACGTGAGCAAATTGCAATGTTTTGTGATGCCGCACGCATGCGCGGATGGCATGTGAGAGAGAGAAGCGAGCACGCACACACACTCACATTTCCGGTTGTGACAGTATGTGAAGCCCACCTTTATGTGAATGCAAGCAATGTGTGTATATCTAATTTTGCAGTAACACCGGAACTGTAAGGTATAATTCATATTGAACCAAGGATTCTACACTAGAATCCAAATGGCTTATTTTCTGGAGTACAATGTACCTTGATGCTGGCTTGACCTCTGCAGTACTATAACATCACAATGACAGATGGCTGGGGAATACTATTTTGACTAGGATCAGAGGACAAATGAGACCAATATTGTTTCACCTGCTGATTCTTATGTGTTTGATAAATCATTCAAACACAAATTTAATTTATTGGACTGTCCCTTCCCTTAACTTCCTACTTCCCTCAAAACTACCTTCTCATGCATCATTTTCCCATATGATTCATTTAGTCCTACAATTCTGTGGCTAGGAAGACTTTGAGATCTGTTAACTTACGGTAAGTCCTAGACTTCAGTCTCTGTTTATTCTCTGTCTGGAGTATTCATGTTAGAAATGTATTACAAACTATCTGTCTGGTGGGTTGCATTTCTAAGAATTAAATCAGTCTTCCTGTTGATTTTGAAAGATCAAAATCTTATTTACATAAAAGTAAAATATAAAATGTACTTCATTTTAGTGAAAATGTTCACCAAAATAATTTTAGTTGCCTTGAAGAATATACAGGTGTATTTGCCCATCTTGTTCTGAATGGACAGATGAACACAGGAATTCTGTTGTTATACCTGGCAAATACCTGAGCGAACTGACAGAGATGGTTACACAGGTGCTCTTCCAAACCCTTTAAGATTTTGATCATGAATGCTTTCTGGGTGGGATTGAATTCCCTTTGTGGAACAACTCTGCCATCAGGGTATTTTTCTAGTGCTGATACTGGACAGTCAAATAATATTAATGGAAAAAAGAGGTTTTTTTGTCAACCTTGATTGCGAGACCTGTTTTCAGTGAACTCATCTGTTGGCAATCTCATGGTTGACTATTGCAATGTGCTCTTCATTGTGTGACCTGCCAATACTCTCTAGAAATTACAGCTCATCTAGAATATGGTATCATGACTGCTTCAGAAGGCTTCCTTGGGTTCCACATTATTTTAATTCTGAAACTATTTTCCTGGTTGTTGGCTCACTTTGCAACCCAGTTCAAGGTACACACAGAAGAATATAAAGCTCTACAAGTCAAAGGATCAAGGCAGTTACGGAATTGCATGCTTCCCACATCTGATATTGGGACATCAGTGGGGTATGTTTTGTGGTCCTATTATGGGTATACAGTATTTTATATTAATGAATTCAGTGTTCTCCTTGCAAGATTCATATCACAGATTAAACGGTCATTGCAATTGAAGCATAAATAGCATCTCAATATTTGTTTACGTTCCCAAGGCTTTAAAACGCCAGCATTTGAGCATTTGTTTGTTTTGATCATTACATTTTTAAATGGGCATTAATTATGATTTTATAGTGTCTTACATGCCACATAGCACCATTAAGGGAGCAGATGACATATAAATTCTTTAAATAAATGAATGACTTATGTATCCATGTAACTCAGAATGAAATTGTGCTGAAAAAAGAGACAGGATTAATTGGATCATTTAATAACCAGACAAAACTAAAATCATCAACCAAACACATCCAAAAGACAGATCATGTGCTAAGATTCTGGCAGATGTTTACAGTAGCACAGGACATAGTCCTTTTTTCTTTTTTTACTGTGAATCAGTTTGACCCTCCTGTGACCTTATTCCCTTGTCACATCAGGACAATGACTTCTGAATGGCTGGACTGAGTCATTATAAGAAATGCGGGCTCTTTGACAGCACAGTTGTAAACTATTGAGGTCAATAAGGTGAATGATAAACGGAAAGGTGGGTTAGAATTTCTGAACGATGTGTTGGTTTCAGAAACAGCACACCCTGTGCTACTGCTGCCCAATTATTATTTTTTTTACAAATTTTAATTATATCATTGAATTCTTTTTAAATTCTAACCTCTGTTTTTGTTAGATTGGTCAAATATATCCCATGTTAACAAGTATTTTGTTTCTTCCTTTTCTTTTATCTTAAGTGTCAATCTATCCATCTCAGCGCATTCTAATTTTTTTAAAATTACACTTTCATCTGTTGGGACCTCATCATATTTCCATTGTTGTGCAAACACTATTCTTGCTGCCGTTACTACACGCAAAATTAAATTTGTATTCCCTTTATTATACTGTTCTGGTAGTATCCCCAGAAGAAATATTTCTGGTTTCAAATCAACGTGTTGTTTTATAATTTTTTCTAACCAAGTATGTATTTTAGTCCAGTATTTTTTTGCCTTTGTGCTGCCCAATGATTTTTGAGCCCTCCCCCCAGACTAATCAAATTGTTTCCAATATTATAACACAGTTAGAAGAGAATATTTGTGGTCAAGGTTGAACCGAGGGTCCTTGATGCTGTCTGATCTTGGATATTTTCAAGTAGAGGTTTCACTATCAAACTAAGTAGCATCAGCAGTGCTAATAGGGAATGGGGTTTGGTCTCATTTTATTTGCACATTTGTATAAAATGAGAACAAAACCAACTCCCTGTTAGCACTGCTGATGTTACCTAGTAACATCACGTATATAAAATGTATATAAAATGAGAGCAAACCCCCTCTCCCTATAAGCACTGTTGATAACCTAATTCAATAAATAACTGAATATCAGTAAACATCTGCATGAAAACAACCAAGTTCAGAAAACGGCCCCATAGTACAATTAAATATTCAGCTGCACACTGATTGATTTAGAATAGAATAGAATAGAATAGAATAATAGAATAGAATAGAATAATAATAGAATAGAATAGAATAACAGAGTTGGAAGGGACCTTGGAGGTCTTCTAGTCTGACCCCCTGCCATGGCAGGAAACTCTACACCACTTCAGACAAGTGGTTATGTAACATCTTCTTAAAAACGTCTGAAAAATTTGATTTTTATTGCTGTCCATCTCAAAGACACAATGTGAAGCAGCTAACAATATTAAATACAAGTAGTCCTCGACTTACAACAGTTCATTTAGTGACCGCTCAAAGTTAGAACAGCACTGAAAAAAGTGACTTAGGACTATTTTTCACAGTTACAATCTTTGTAGCGTCCCCATGATCATGTGATCAAAATTCAGATGCTTGGCAACTGGTTCATTACTTATGACTGTGTCCCAAGGTTCATGTGATCACCTTTTGCAACCTTCTGACGAACAAAGTCAATGAGTAAGCCTGATTCACTTAACAACCGTGTTATTTACAACCAGTGATTCACTTAACAACTGTGGCAAAAAATGGTTGTAAAATGGAGCAAAATTCATTTAACAAATGTCTCACTTAGCAACAAAATTTTGGGCTCAATTGTGGTCATAAGTTAAAGACTACCTGTAGGAAATCAAAACAAATACATATACCATGAATTCAAACATCCAGCAGCCAGGAAAAATAGATGGCCATTCACACAACCAGGAAACAGGCTCTGTTACAAATCCAGAGCTCTAGGCTCAGGCACAGAAACAGATCATTAGGGCTGTACTAAAGGCCAATCGATTTGTATCAGATTTAAAAGTAAAAGAAAGAAAATGTTGCACCTGTGATAATCAATTCTAGCGCGGTTTATTATGTCAGAGGTCTAATAAAGGGGAAGAAGCAGCAGTACATGAAACAGAAATCTGTTTTCACACAAGAAGTAAAATTCTGATATTCTATAACTAGCTGGATACCCGTGCTTCGCTACGAAACTATGTGATGGGGCTTGATAAATTGACACCTAAAGCTTGAAAATTAATGAGTAGTTTAAAAAGTGACTGTATTATTTCGTTAGAGGCGGTAAAGTAAGTTTCTGTTACAGATTATTACATTATTGTAAGTGTAAAAACAATGAAATAGATGGGATTAAAACCTTTAATCCCAGGAACAACCGTGACTTGTTTTGTCTATGTAGCCAGGCTAATAAATTGCATAGCATAGACCAGTGATGGCTAACCTTTTTCTTCTTGCGTGCCAAAAATGGCAGCGCACGTGCACTAGCGCACGCACACATGCCAGCACACACAAAAACCCATGCACACTGCACTGCGCATGCGCCCCCCCCATTCTGTTTTGCCCGTTGAGCTGTTTTTAACCCTCCAGAGGCTTCAGGGAAGCTTCCGGAAAGCGAAAAATGCCCCTATGGGAAAACCGGAAGTTTGGGAACAGACTTCTGTTTTGCTTGTTGGGTTGTTTTTTACCCTCTGGAGTCTTCAGGGAAGCATCCTGAAGCCTCCGGAGGGTAAAAAACAGCCCAACAGGCAAACCCGAAGTGACTTCGATTTGCCTATTGGGTCATTTTTTACCTTCCGAAGGCTTCAGGGAAGCATTCTGAAGCCTCCGCAGGGTGAAAAACAGCCAAAAATCAAGGCTGAAAATCAGCTGGTCAGCGCCTCGCGTGCCCTCAGAAATGTGCGCTTATACATGCCCGTTAACTTATTCCTGTTGCCATATATATATATATATATGATATCAGCAGCACCATGTTGTTTTACAAAGTTTTAGTGAAGCTGGGCTAATTACTTGACTGTGAATTAACTGATTAGTGACAGAAATTTTAATTGTATCATTTGTTTATAGCTATTATATTAATAAGATGTCAGTGCTCAGACTTGGTAGCAAAAAAGAGTTGTCATTGTCAAAGTAAAAGAATTAATTTTAAAGTAAAAGAATTCATTTTAAGTCTGTTAATTTTCTTTACAGTAAAAATCCTGTATCCAAAGCATATACATCAATATGATTTTGTTCTCAATTCAATATTACAGGAAGAGGATTTCAGTGAATTTATTCTAATAAATGTATGTTAATAGCATGTTTTATGTATGTTTGTTTCAGGACAATATCTGATGTTTAATGACCTAAATAAATAATCAAAACTACTGTCAAAATAAAACAAAGTTCTTGAGAAGAAAATGAAAAATGAGGATGAAACAGAACTCTTCCTAATTTATGTTCATAACTCATATTGATGTCTATGGAACATGCTTTTGGAATGTTATGGTTGCAGTACAGTGATATGTTTTACCTGTGTTTACAAGCCAATTTTCCACCCAGGCCATAGATAACTGTAGATATATTTCAATTGATAAAAACATATTTGGTTCCTAAATAAGAAAAAGCTATTGAATTTTTCTGCAAGAGCTAGAGGTCTCAGTTTATAATAGGACTGTTGCTATCATGTATAAGAAACAAGAATAAGAAACATAATACAGATAGGGAAAGATGCTGGGGAAACATTTTACTATCTTTGACCTGCAGGATTTTGTACAGGACTGTTTGTACAGTCTAAAATCTGATTATACATAAGCAACGGATGATAACTATACACTGAAGGCTTTATCATATCTTTAGAAGTCCAGATAGTGAAAGATTTAGGTAAGGTGGAGTGGTATTAACTTTGTGTCAAAAGCAACAATTACACGCAACCAATTTGTCATTATATAGTGGTACATTCTTCATCTGCCCTTAAGAGTCCCAATTTATTGTAGCAAACTAAATAAGGGATATCTCCAATGTTAATACTCAAACAGAAATATATTATCCAATGTTTACATTGTCCAAAGTCTGACTTAAGTTTGAGCAAAATATCAGAATTTAACCATATAACTTACTATTGAAAAAGAAGGATCAATCTAAGAGCTTTAGAAACATTAACTACCAACTCTGTCTTACACACACAATTCTAAAACGAGTCCAACTAGTAACCATCACTAGATAACTTTTTTAAAGGAGGATTTATTCAAATGGAATAAAGTCATTTATTGCTTCTTTACCTTAAAGAACAATCTACACTTCAAATTCTAATTAAAATCTTTTCATAAAATGGTCTCAGCTAAACCTTCAAGGCTTGTATTTAATTGAAATACTAGAGCATCTTTTAGGTTCTAATGCAAATAGCCAGAAGGCATGAAAAGTATAGTTTTAAAACTTAAAGTAGGATATTACCTTTTGTAATTCTTTATTTTTGAAACAGTTTTTAACTGTGTTTTAATATTGTTTTAACTATGTTTTAAATGGTTTTATTGTCATTTAGAAGAGATGGTAGTGTAGAAATTTGATAAATAAATAAACTTATTAAATCATTAAAACTGTCCAGAATATCATCGGGCTCCACCTACCAGCCTTAGATGATATCTTCGCATCTCGCTGTTTGAGGAAGTTGCATAACATTCTCAGAGACTCTTCCCATCCTGCTTACAATCCTTTTGGACTGTTGCCTTCTGGCAGAAGATACAGAACAATTAAAAATCAGACCACACATTTTCTGATAAGTTTTTATTCCAGAGCTATAATTGCACTCAACAATGAACTAAAAGGTCACCATCAATGAGCTGTTGGACAGCAATATTTGTTCTGTTGTGTGGATGTTTTTTGGAGTGGTGGTTCAGGGGCAGGGAATTTGTGGTGGGTGGGTTTGGGGATTGTTATGTGTGTTGAGCCTGGTCTTTGAGTGTTATGTGAATTTCATTGTATGGGTATACTGTGTATATACGTACAATGACAATAAAGTAATATAAACTAAATTTCTTTGCTTATTGAAGACTCATATATGAGAGGGGAAAAGATATAAATAAGAAGAAGAACCAGTGAAAGAATGTTAGATAAAATGAACTAACTATGGATCTTGTGAAGATGGCTCTGTTAACCTTCTTGATTAGACAAAAAAAAATAACGTCTACATTTATTGCTAACTGGAAACCTCTTACATATTATTTGTATAAAACAGGAAAAATACACCCATAATTTGTGGCTTTGATGATTATGAAAAAATACTGGATAATAGAGACAAATGAATTTTATGTTATGATCATAGTGTAAAAAATAATTTTGTAACCTATATATTTGCTTCAAAGAAAATTTCAAGGTTCTTTCTATTTTTTTGTACTCTTTTTTAATTTCTCTCTTTTCCTTTCTTTTTCTGTTTTTATTCTTTCTTTTGTTAGTTTTATGTTGCTTGTAAAACTTGTAATAAAAACTTATACTTTGAGTATGTTATACTCATAAGATGCAGTTGTCTTATGACAGACAGATGAAGTGTTTTATAGCTAATAAGGCAATTTTTCCAACTACCCCCGAAAGGAAATTATCTTGGCAATGGGCATTGTTATTGAATCAAGACCGAAAACCTAATTTGATAAAATATAGTATCTGTAAAGACCACACAAATTGAGCTTGTCTTCTGTTAGGTAGCACTATAAATAAGCACTATAAATAAGTGATTTCAACATTTTGGGGTTTCCTGTGTATGTGTGACTACAGACTTCAATTTTCAATTGAAAAAAAAGTAGAAAAATTGCTATAGGAGAGGAAAGTGGGAAGATGGTCAAATGAGCATTTTTCTATCAGAGTCTTAAAATATACAAATCGTACATACTAATACAACTTGCTATGAAACAGCTCTGGAACAAATGAAGATACCATATTTTTCGGAGTATAAGATGCACCGAAGTATAAGACGCACCTAGTTTTTGGGGACAAAAACAAGAAAACAA
>JANHFT010004771.1:314330-325555 GCA_032467955.1 Pseudoxenodon macrops
AATTGCTGTATTTGGTGTATAAGATGCACCAACATTTCCACCCTCTATTAAGGGGGGGGGGAGGGAGATGCGTCTTATACTCTGAAAAGTGCAGTAGACAGATAACAGATTGTAACAAGCTTGACACTGCACAGCCATAGTATTCAGGAGGTTCTGACCAGTTCTGGAGAACCAGTGGCAGAAATTTTGAGTAGTTTGGAGAACTGGTAAATACCACCTCTGACTGGCACCACTCCAAACTATTCTCTGTCTCCTGAGTCCCAGCTGATAGGGAGGAAATGGGGATTTTGCAGTAACCTTCCCCTTTAGTGGGAAGGGATTGAAGATTTTACAGTATCCTTCCCCTGCTACGCCCACTAAGCCACGCCCACTAAACGCCCACTAAGCCACGCCCACTAAGCCACGCCCACAGAACCAGTAGTAAAAGAAATTGAATCCCACCACTGGAGAACACAGATTGGATTTTTTTTGTCTCTTCTGATACTGTATCCCACATCCTGAAGAACTAATTGATGCTTAAATATCAGCTAATTATTAGTTCAGTTTTGAATGACATGCTAAGACATATTGCTTAAGAAAACTAATCAACTATCAAGAGTGGTTAATAGTTCTCATTTAAGCTTGAAGTAACCATGTTTCCAACCATGTTTCCAACAGCCAAGTCGCAACCCTGCATATCATGTAACTATAGTGACAGTATCTGGGCTCACACATAATATTAGGCCATAAAGTGGCTTAATTGGTTTATGTGCAACATTAAGTGAGAACCACAATAGTATAGCTTATTCAACACTCCATTAAAAAATAACCAATATTAAGTGTTCCATGTGATAAACCTAAATTACACACAATTTGTCTTCCACATATGCTTTTCTCTTTTAACTATGAATGCATAGTTAATGTTAAGCATTTAACTATGCATTTTACCTGCAATTTGTATTGCTTGATGTTTTCTTTGGCTTGGCTTTGTTTATTTGCTTTTAACATAGCTTTTTTAGCAACAGTTTTATCTTTTGGATTTATTTTTAACTCCTCCTTGATTTTGGCAATTTCCATAGCATCCCTCACCACTGGTCCAGGTGGCTAGACTGCTGTGCATTGTAATTCAGCAATATTTAGAGGCCACAAAATGTCTTGCTGCTGAATGAGAAGAATGTATAATTAGCAAGTAGAATATAATAGCGATAGGAAAATATTGAATTAAAGCAGCATGAAGGAAGATTGCAATAGCACAATAAAGCGAGATGAGATTAAGAGTCAGAAGTAGGCTAAATGTTCTGAGATGCTTCCAATTGCTCTTCTTTTCTGTCTCCCTTGGCTACAGGGAAACACCTGTAAAAACCCTAACCTCATCAACAAAGAGATAGCTTGAAACGGATTGTGCTAATAAAAGCTATTTAAACAAATTGCATGCCCTTTTCTTGCCGCTTTTATAGACTCCAAATTCCTTTAAGGAATTCGAGCTACCTTTCAAATCTCTGTTTAAACATGAAAGCTCTCGGTATGGGCGCGTCTCCTGGTTATTTCTTAAAAGGGCAGGGATTTTAATGGGGGAAGCTACGGGGGTAGAATACCAGGGGTGAAATCCAGCATGTTCTGGCATGTTCTGGAGAACTGGTAGCGGAAATTTTGAGTAGCCACACCCACCAAGCCACACCACGCCTACCAAGCCACACACACCATGTCCACAAAATGGTAGTAAAATATTTGGCTTTCACCACTGTAGAATACTATACTTTCATAATCTAGAATTTGTCCTTTATGTATTGAATTGTATTCTCTGGTTGATTAGAGTTAATTTTAATGTCACTCACAATGCATGAGTTCAAAAGAGAGTTCCTCCTGTGGAAGGACAAATTGATTGACCTTTTTCTCATGTCAAAATGGAGACAGGTATCTCACTTCACTTAGTATGTAGGTTTCAAGAAGAAAGACGAACAAGTAACTCATTTTCCACATGTAATTTATAGTTCAATATTTAGTTCTTCCCGGTAAGGGATTTTTACTTGAGTTTTTAAGGGAGATTTAATGTTGTTCTGAATATTACTTTTTTAGATTTATTTTGTGTTTAGCCAGTCTAGATATGAGGGCTGCCCTTCTGTGTTGAATCCTATTTATTAAATTCTGTTAAAATAAGAACCTTTTGCCGGATCATCGGTCTATTTAAATTAGTTCATATCCTGGATGGCTATAAACAGCATCTCCAAAGCTTCTCCAAATTTTACCTGGGAATACCAGGGATTGATCCTGGGCCTTTTGCATACAAAGCAAATGTCTCCCACTCAACTTCTGTTAACTCTTCAACATAAAATAATCTCCTTTTGAAAGCAGATCCAATCAAAACAAGGTTTAGGGACCATTTAATAAATATTTTACTAATTAATCAATTCAGTCTATTTCTTCAGATTAAATCAGCAGGCCAGTTCAGTACACAGATGCACTAGGGCCGTGATGGCGAACTTATGGCACGCATGCCCAAAGTGGCACGCGAAACCATGTCGTGCAGCACATGCGGCCTTGCCTGTTTGTCTTCCAGGATTCTGGCAAACACGCATGTGCAATGATCAGCTGTTCTTCGCGTGTGCGGCAGTGCCAAAAACTGGTGTGCACATGTGCGTTGGCCAACTGATTGTTAGCATGCCAGAACTCGGAAGTTCATCTATTCCAGACCGTGATTCCTTCACGCACGCAGCAGTACCGAAAACTGGCATGCGCATGCACACTGGCCAGCTGATCATGAGGCACGCTTAAGCACTAGAACCCAGAAGTTCGGCTTTTCCGGAGCATGGCCCTGACGAGCATGTGCACACAACGTTTCCATGTGACCCGAAAAGGTTTGCCATCCCTGTGCTAGGGTGATTTTTAGATGACTTTATAATAACAGGTTTATTATATCTTTATTTTGAATGAGGACAAAAATAATGCGTTCAGTTCAACTGTCTCCTAGAATGTAAGGAGACTGATGCTGAATGTAAAGGAGACTGATGTACAATTATAATCAAGGCAGTAGGCAGTACCAACAAAAGAACCAGAAGCAATGAACAGAATAGTAAAGAGTTCAGTTCTAAGATTTTCAGCGTGAAACAAAGGCTGCTCATTATCCTTGTTGGATTCATTAAGTCTTATTGAATAAATTAATGTAGAAAAGTCTCAGAATAACAGCAGATGATCACAGTACATTACCACCTACTGCTCACATATATAGATCAAGTTCACACATCATATTAAATCACCGTTTGTTTCAATCACAGTTGGAACAACCAGATTGGGGATCGTCACCCAATTTATTAAGTCAAAATTGAATAAATCATAATATGCCTTATTACAATGTTTGAAGCCAGATATATACATGTACATCGTTTCCATTAATCTTATGGTTATTATCAAACTTATCATTTTATTCAACAGCTTTTCCCTGTGTGTTTCTCTGATTTCAATAACACTGAACTTCAATAGTTTTCTGTACAATAAGACAATCTAGGGCAGGGGTGTCAAAGTCGATTTCATTGAGGGTCGCATCAGGGTTGTGTTTGACCTTGGGGAGGGAGGGGGCAGAGTGGGTGTGGCAAGAATGGGTGTGGCCAGCTCACCATCACTTGTGTTGACGGTGCCTGTGGTGGCCTGAGAACTTTGCCAGAGACAACAGGCTCCCGAGCAGTGATGGGTTCCTACCGGATCTCTCCTAATCTGCGATACAGTAGCGGCAACGGTGGCAGGCTCCACCCACCCACGCCAGGATGCTCTGTGCATGTGCAGAACATTCTGCGCATGCGCAGAACCGTTGTGTGAAACGGTAGTGCCAAAAACAGAAACCCACTATGGCTCCCGAGCTCCATTTTTGGCTGCGAGAGCCTCCTCCAACCCTCTGCCAGGAAAAAACAGAGTTCAGGAGGCCCCAATGCGGCCTTCCTAGGTTCCATTTTCGCTGGCAGAGGCATCGCAGACCAGTCCTTTGCTGTTTCCAGGGTGGCCCTGCGGGCCAAATCTAAGCACCCCACGGGCCGGATTCAGACCATGGGCCTTGAATTTGACACCCCTGATCTAGGGTAAACTGACAAAATCATTTGCATGAAATAAAGGCCATCAATTTCTCTGCATGCACCTGTTCTTACAAAATTTGCTTGGTCAGTAAGAACAGCGAGAGTGGCTTCTTCATTACCTTCCATTCCTTGCAAAGCCAGATTCACAGAAGGCTACTCCATCTGGAAGTGGGCTTTTTCAGTTCTTGTTTTTGGAGAATTCCTCACTGCATAATGTCTAATTCAAATCCTTGATTTTATCCTCTCAGCTTTCCTTTACTTCTCAATCTTCTGACTGATTTATTGAAGGCTTAAGTGCAACAACAGCATTTTAAAAGTCATAGTTTTAAAGACAGAATATATTTTAAAATTGGGATTGTGCAGAGAGAATGAATGATCTTTCTTTGATCATTGAATGCACTTATGGAAAAATGTTTAAGGAATGTTTGTGGTAACACCAGACGTACATTGGCTGAGTACACAACTTTACTTTTGCATGTAGACCAATAGACCATCATGCAACATTATTGAGTAGGAAACCGAACAATCTGCAGCAAATGTTAGATTGTTTGCCCGATGCAACAAACAGTATGGCTCTGAAAATAAATGTATCAAAGACCAAAGTGCTTGTCTTTAAGAGAAAAATTAAGTGAGTGTTGCAAGATATATAAATGGTGAAAATCTGGAACAATCAGATAAACAAATGTTCATCAGTAACAAATGATGGGGAAACTAATGGATTTGTTTGACCATGCAAATGATGGTTAAAAAAATAGTTGCATGGTAGTCTTTTGTGAGGAATGAATGTTTATTAAAAGCAAAAACACCAGTATCTGAAAGTGTGCTTCCACCCACTTGTATGTCGGAGGACACATAAAAGTGAGATGAAAGACGTAGAAATTGATAACATGACATAAGGAGGCACAATAAGATGAGAACAGGTTCAAGAACAAATCAGTGATGAATCCATATAGACTGAATATACAAGTGGGTGACCAATACAAAATAAATATGTTGAAATGGTTTGGTTATACAGGGATTAAATCAGAGAAGACACCTGGCCAGAAATTGGAAGGTGATGAGTTATAGTTGTACATCAGACATGCAACTATATGGGCCACTCACTCTCTCTCAGCCCAACTCACCTCACAGACTTATTGTTGTAAGGAAAAAGGAAGGAGTATTTAGTTATTTTCGCCAGCTTGAGTTTTTTATGGGTAGTTCTCATCTTACGGTTACAACTGAGCCCAAAGTTTCCATTCCAGTAATTTACTTTCCAAAGCACCAGAAGGCAGGACAAGAAACAATGGATGGAAACTAATCAAGGAGAGAAACAACCTGGAATTAAGGAGAAACTTCCTAACAATGAGAATAATTAACCAGTGGAACAGCTTGACTTCAGAAATTGTGGGTGTTTCATCACTGGAGGCTTTAAAGAAGGGACTGGACAGCCATTTGTCTGAAATTGAATAGGGCCTTCTGCTTCAGCAGGGGCAGAGGTGGGTTCCTACCGGTTCTAACTGGTTCTATAGAACTACGCAATGATGTCACGGAGCCGGTTCTGTTGGTGTCTCCGTGGGCACCGTCATCTTGGACTTTGCTTCTGTGCATGCGCATAAGCTAATTTTTTGATGACCACGCACACATGCGCTCAAAGCGCAATCCTGAGCGAACCGGCGGTCAGAAGATTCAGAACCCACCTCTGAGGAGGAGGCTGTATTAGAAGACCTCCAAGGTCTATTTTGATTTAAAAAACAAAAGAGAACGTATAAACTGGATGTGGTGGAAGCCAGTTTGGTTTGCAAGGAGAGACACTTACCAAAAGGAATAGTGCACGGTGTTTGGGTAAACTAGATTGAGTTGTATTTCATACCTCTTTATTCATGTTCCATTTTTTTACTACTATTTTTAACTTCTTTTCAGGTCTTTACATCACTTATACATGAAAGATATTGTGCAGTCATATAAGTATGTAAATTTACACGTGTATGCATTTTTAAATTTTCATCTTAAAACTATTTAATTATTCTGTTTATAACCTCTTTTTCCTCCAGGAACTCAAGGTAGCACACACAGATCCTTTTCTGAGCATTTCTTAAATAGAAAAGTGGGACAAGGTGTTTTAAATAAATAAGGAATATTTACTGCCATCAACATTAAGCTGATCTGTCTGTCGTAGCATAGCTTCCTTTTCCTCTTCCCCACCTTTTTGAAAATAGAGGCAACATTTCCTTTTCCCCAGTCCGCCTCAAAAAATCACACAAAGTGACTCTGAAATGACAACACCAAGCTCAATCAAAGGCCCTCACATGTAATTGGTGATCCTGGAGATTTAAAGGCATTCATGACAACCAAGTGCTCTCTTAACCATCATTAATTACCTGGGTTTCCCCTCAGCTCTTTTGTCAATCATTCAAGCTTACAAGACATTTTTCCTCTGGGGAGGAGATAGAAAGTAGAGTTGTGGCTGTCCATGGATGCTGTTAGCTTTATGTTAAATCCACCTTAAGCCTATCTAAGTCATGGATTGGAGATGAAATGAAGGTAATGAGGACATGGGGCAAAAATGATGTTGCAAAGCATGTTTATATTGTGATAGGTGCAAGTGGAGGAAAGTCTCTTATAGTATCTTATACTTTAAACAGTACAGGTCTTCCAGTACAACTGATTAGCATTCTGAATGGGTTGATCACCACCCTTTTCTCCACTGTATAATAGATGAAACAGAATCTCATTAGCAAAACTTCAATGGGTTTACAAACACCATTAACAGTTCTGTCTTCTCATCTAACACCTTTCTTTAAGGATTTCAAGGAGCTTTGATGATAAGTAATTACCTTACCACAGAGCACCCATTAAAGGGGGAGCTCTGGTTTTACCTGTTTATATTTCCACTGTGATTAAGGGAGGGGAGGAAATCATTGTGCCATATGTTACACCCTTGCTTTCCCATTTACCAGTCTCTCACCGACAGATTGGTGCTAGGATACATGTCGACAATGTTTTATTCACAGTAATACAAGTTTTGTTTCTGTTATCTCCTAAAAGGCTCTTTTCTTTTAAATGATCTTGATACCTGAGCAATTCGTCGCTTGCTCTTAGGCCACTCTATGTGGTTGCTATGTAAAGGCGCCATCTTGAATGCCTTGGTTTTGAACGAAAAGCTGCATTCCTCTGGGCACAATATAGTTGCAACTGCATGCAGTGAGACATTTCCTGAGTATTCTTTGAAGTCTAAGTTAGGATATATTCCCACAGTTCAAGTTAAGTGCATGGAGAGGAGAATAAAAGGCAAAGCTTCCAGTAGGAGAACATTTCTGGCAATCCACTTCTACTTCTAATTTAGATTTTACATTTATTAGACTCTGTAAAGAATTTAGTTGGTGTTATAAATGGGCAACTTTCTTGCAATTTATCGCTCTAAACATCCATTCTATCCCCAACCAGCATGTTCACCAAGCTGGCATCCTCCGGATCTGAAAGGACAACAAATGCCAGAATTTGTCAGCCAGAATTGCTAGCCACACTGACTGGGAATTCTGGGAACTGCAATACCAAAGTTCCAGACTGGATACAGTTGAGTTTTCTCATTGTACAAGTTGAACTAGAAGAGATAGAAAATTTAAACGTGTTCATTTGCAAATAAGACTGCATGTAATGTCTGGGTGACCTGACCAAAGAAAAGTGTGCACACACCCCACACACACATAAACACAGTGACTGTGATAACATGCAACTGCATTTTCATTCAAGAACGAAACATAGATTGCCTATGTGTAAACGTATTATATTAGGGCTGACTTTTAGTGGGAGGGAAGCAGATAGAATAAAGTCAAACCGGAGAAGTAGAAAAATGCAGGGGGATGCAATTGCTTAAAAAGCTGTTTGTTCTGATATTTGACAAGCAAACATTTCCCTGTCTACTTCCCCTCTCGTATCTCCACAAGCCTTGAAAAGGATACATAATGTGATTTTTGTCAAGAAAGGAAGGTCCCAAAAGTCTTATTTTCACTGTATAACTTTCCATCACAGCTTATCTGTGAAGGGAAACTGGTGACAATGCGTAATTTTATCTCTGGCTTATGCTTCAACAGCTTTCAGATTAGAAATTCAAAGTAACATGAAGGTGAAGGGAAAGGGAAAACCTTGTGAAGAAGACAGCGGCACATCAGTTCGAAACTGCGGCCAAAAAAGCTACATCGATGGACCCCTGAAGTGAGCAGGGTACAAACTTTAGCTCAGAAGCTTAACTTTAATCAATCACCTCCCATTGTGTCCCCTTTGCCTCCAGGACCTCAGAAATGGATTATTTCCTTATCCAGTGGCTAAGAGCAGAGAGTGTGCTCTCTTTATTTTTATTTTAAAAATAACATCTCTAATACATGCAACAAGAAGCACAAATTATAAATTTGTTTTTTTCCAGATGTTTTGTTTATATATTATAAAATAATGGGGAGAGTGAATCAGGGCTTGCCTTTTTACAGAAACTACTACAACATCGCAACTACAATCTGCTGATGTGGTTTCAAAGCCCACCATCCTACTCTTTTCGTGTTTGAGAATAAACCTCACCAAATTCAGCTGGACACATAGATGCTCTATATGCACCATAGGCCTGCAATGCTCACACGGTAATTTATCCAAATATTTCTATTTTATTTCTTAGTGGGTTCATTTGAGCACTCAAGGCACCTGACAAAAACAAAATTGAAGTGTATAAATCTTAAGAAAACAAAAGCAATTAAAACAAAAATTAAAATTTAACAGCTTGACAAAATAGTGTTTTTTTTTAACCATCTTCTTAAATATTGGAAAGGGAGCAGTCCAGAGCACCTCCTTGGAAAAGGTATTTATTTTAGTTTCATTTATTTATTTATTTTTATTTTCGTCAAGCATATATTAGAAAACAGATATAAGTATAGACCAGATTATGAATACATGAGATGGATTTGAATAAAAGAGAACAATAGGACAGGGACAGTAGGCACGCTGGTGCGCTTATGCACGCTCCTTAAAGACCTCTTAGGAATGAGGTGAGGTCTACAGTCTAAGGTTAAAGTTTTAGAGGTTTGGGGTATTTCTAGAGTGTGGCTCTGGAAAATCATTTCCTGTATATCCAAAACCTGTGTTTTTGGCCAGGAAAAATAAACCAGGGGGGACGACTTCAGACCGGTTCTTAGCTGTAGAGGGAGCCTCATGCACAATCAAGCCTTAAATCACTTAAAATTGTGCCTGGTAAGCAACTGGTAGCTAATGGAGATCTTTTAAAATAAACATCCTCTGATCCTCTGGATCTTCCAATGGAAAATAGCTTGGCTAATGTAGACACTTTTCAAGAGAGGCTTGTGTTAAGTACATTGTGGTCCTAACAAAGATTTAATTTTCATTAGGCCTGACTGTCTCGGTTGGTGTGGAAATGTGCTTCTCACAACCACTGCCACCTGAAAATCCAGTAGATATTGGAAATCAAGAAGCCTAAGCTGCAAACTTGCTCTTGCTGGGGAGTGTTTTTATTGTGTAAAGAGGCAAAAATCTTAGATATCTGAAAAACAGCCACCATACATCATTCAGAACAGCACCTTTTGTCAATCCTTGCCTTTGGTTACTTCTGAGTAGGCCTACAGGAAAGGGTGGCATGCAAGCAATGCCTTTGATTATTTTGGAAGGATCTCCAATATAGCCCTTATGGGAAGCTGAAGGTTTGTTGTATCTTTGGTCATTCGGGATTACAATTTAGCCCTTGAAACCTTTCAAAATGGAACTGAAAAAGACTTTCTGTCCCTTGTTGTCTGATGAAGTGTTTTTACCTCTCATTGACTGTACAGTAACCTTGATACTCCTCCCATTTACTGCTCTGAAACTCTCCTTTGATATGATCTGGAATACATACATGTCTCTGATCTTTTCCACAAATCACTTACTAGTTAGTTTCCCAGTTAAACTTACAAGGCCCTGTGCTGAGTCTTTTTATACAGGGAGTCTTCTAATTCCCTCCTGAAAGTCTCTCCTTGAATACTGAGGTAAAATAATCAGATGTCATAATTTGTTTTTCAAAGAGAAAAACCTCCTTCCTCTGGCTAAATAGATGGATTCCTGGTACTTGGAGAACCGTCTTCTCCTACCTATAAAATCATCCCAAGAAAGACTATTAGTTGTACCTCACTTCTGTGATGTGAGAGGGGCTGAGGTTATGAAATAAGAACCATGGTTATGATTTTATAGAATAGTCCTCTCTTGATGGCTCCTTCTCCAATGTGTTTGCAAAATATGACAAAAATCAGGTTGTTCCAGAAAGTATTTGGTAACTAATTCTCCCATTTTTATTATTTTTACCATTATGTTTATTGGTTTTAATAGTTTATCACTTAATACATAGTGATTAGACTTTATTAATTTTCCAATTAGTTATTGATTGTCAAGCATGTATTACTAATATTTAATGGCTAATTATAAGTTCCTATGAGTCTTGGGCAGATTTGGTGATATTGAAACTAAATAATTAAATTCAATTAAATAGGCTATTATTTAATTCATTAAATAATAGTTTATTTAATGAATTAAGACAACAAATAAAAGAGTATTCTATTCAGTGTCTCTCAAATACAGCTCATCCCTTTTTCCTGTTCCTTCACTAGTCCATCCCTTAATTATTACTCCTCTTATTTGCTGTGAACGTGTCTTAGAAGAACAGGCAGTTGATGTTAGGCCCAAAGAACTAAGAATAACATGTGGACTTACTTCTGAGTGGTGCTTTAATTGTTATTGTCCTACAAACAAAATCTTACCAGATTAAAGCAAATATCTGCAACTATTATAGATTATACTCTGAATTGCTAGGGAGGGTTTTACCTTGCTCTCTTCCTGCCCACCAGACATTCCAAGTTTTGCTCTCTCTTTGGGATAGACCAGTGATGGCTAACCTTTTTCTTCTTGCATGCCAAAAATGGCAGTGTGCGTGCTAGCGCGCACGCATGTGCCGCCACACAACCCCTTACACACACTGCACTGCGCATGCGTACACACCTCCCCATTGGCCTGTTTTTTGCCCTCCAGAGGGTTTAGCAGGCGTCCCTCAAGCTTCCAGCGGGTGAAAAACGGCCCAACAGGACTTCCGGTTGGGCTGTTGGGCCGTTTTTCACCCTCTGGAGGCTTCCCTGAAAACTTCTGAAGCCTCTGGAGGGTGAAAAACGGCCAAAAATCAAGGCC
>JANHFT010004771.1:370994-383311 GCA_032467955.1 Pseudoxenodon macrops
AAATGCCAACGGACACAATATATTCAAACATGCTGAATGCATGTCAGAATAATATAAGTAAGACATATTAGTCCTGTTAACTTTATAGAACTTTTCTGTCAATCTCACCAAATATGCTTGTAAAACATTTCATCTCAAAATACTTTCCCCAATTTATAGAGAACGTTTTTTAACTTAACAATGAAATTGTTAACTTATTCCATATCAATATGGAATAATAATAAACACACCCCAAAAAAATCAATTCATCCTTCATCATATGTATCTGGGCCACATCTTGATCTTGTTCAAACTACTGTAATCTGGAATACATCCTTTTGATTCCTCCTTTTAAAATTATTGTTTTTTCTGAGTGCCCAAAGCACGCTTGAACCTTCAAAATGCAATGCATGTGCAGCCCCTGTGCATGCGCCCCAGCCCCTGTGCACGTGCCCTCTGCACATGCCCCACTCCCTGCACCTGCATGGCAGAGACCTGAAGACCAGCTGGCTGGCAGGAGGCGCATGTGCATGCGTGGCAGAGCTGAACTGGGAGGGCGCTGTGTGCCACCTCTGGCACATGTACCATAGGTTCTCCATCACGGCTATAGGAGGTTCTACGTGGCAGTTTCTAGCATAAGGATCCTATAAGAGTTGATGTTGATGAGGAAGGAATCCCTTCTTCTCACACCAAAGACATTTTGCAAACAAGGGACAGATAGTAGACACAGCTGATGATTCAAAAAGGTAGGAAGAACACACAATTCAAACTTGAGACTAATAGATATAAAGAGCAAGGTTCCTTGATATTGTTAGATGGACAACTACTTTTACGTATGGCTGTGTAATTCTTTACTATCATCCATTCATTTAACCTTCTTGAGTTTTCTGCAGAATGCAGTCTAATTGCCATATCTGCTACAAACTCATGACAATAGTAGACAGTGCATGTCAAAAGCCATGTTGCAGCTAATCCAGCTTCCCTTCCCAGTAAAGCATTATTTCCTGCAAAAGAAACTGAGGGGTAAAATGAGGCCATGTTTTAAACATAAAAGCTCAAATATTGATGTTCAGAGTTCCAAGACGTTGCCACACCAAAGATGCGTATGTGCAATCTGCAAGTCAAACATATGTTTACACATGAACATCCTTATTATCAGTCACTAAATGATTAATATCCAAAACTGTTAAAAAAATAAAGCATTCTATTTTATATCTGTATATAGATTTTTATTCCTAAAGTTAAAGAAAAAAGTCTCTAAGAATCTGCTGGAGCAATTTGGTTTAATTCTACAAAACTGATGTCTACGTATTATTCTTCAAAGAAATTATTCATCTTAGCAACAACTAGAGCTACGGTATTTACAAATCTGAATAATGATGTAGGAATCTTTGTTTTGCTGCTAGTGAGAAAGAGAGGGAAGGATACTGTTTGCACAGCAAGTCAGAAAGACTATATAAATGTTCATTAACAAAAGAATTGAGTCTTGGATGCATTTGTTCATTCAACTTCAATGTTCATGTGCCAAGGCAAACAGAAAAGGCAAATATCATAATCACTTAAATAAACCCACCAAATTAAAAGAGAAAGAAGAGCTTGCAGAGTAACTATTTAGGTAATGTTAGACTCCAGAATTAATTGTTTTCTGCCTCCATCCTTTATAGGATTTCATGTATCCATTCCAAAGTAGTAGAAGCCATCTCTTCTTCTCAGTTTGAAGCTTTCTGTCCATTCAATTAAGTAAAACCATGGTTTTACCATTAAATCTTGCCTTGATGGAGCTACTGCAGAAATCTCCAACTCAACACTTTTAAAAACTTTGGCAAAGGGCTATCTGAGCAAATTTAAACAGTGTGCCTCTAAATAGGTAGTTGTAAAAAAAAAAAAAAGTCCACGTCCTTGACAAAGATTAGCATCTGGACAACAAATTAAGCGGGTATACAGATCATCTCTTCTCCACTATGATACATACCAGATTTCTTCCTAAATTAAAAACAACCTTTCTACCCATAAATATGCAAAGATCCAATTGGAACATGCAGTTTGATTGATAGTTGTGTCTTCTTGTCCTGATACCCTTTTTCTTTTGATGGCATGTAAGTGGTCTGGCATCTTTTGTGATAAATCACCATGAGGTTTCTACATGCTTTGAATGAAAAATGCTATCACCGGTAACTCCAACACTTGAGAAAACACAAAGAGTGGCAATATTTCAAAATAGGTAGGTCATAACAATTTCAATATATCCTTAAGTTCAAGGCACCACATTATCTACTCATAAATACAGACTCACCTACAAATTTCAGTATCTGACCTCATATAGTTTCTGTTTCTTCTAGCACATATCCAACAGAATTACATAACAGGGAGGAAAACAACCCAGAAAATTGCTTTAGATCAGGAATCTGTGCTTGAGTGTTGGGTCCAAGGACCATACCAGATGTACTCAGTATTTCAAAGACCACATTCCAATAGTGGATGTGCAAGGATCCATTATGACAGAATTTAAGGTTTAGGCGGGGACGAATTGTTTGCCTTAAATGTCTCTATTTCCCCAACTGCATAAGTACAAAAAGGAAGCCAAAATGTTTATCCTCAACCAATCTAAGGGGATTTGGAAGCCATTAAAATGGTGCTGGCAGGCTCCATGTGGCTCTATTTTACACCTGCTTTAGACAGAGGTGGGTTTCTACCACTTCGGACTGGTTCTACCGAGTAGGTAGTAGGCCGCTGGTAACATCACAGAGCTAGTTCTGCTCCGTGAGCGCCACCATCTTTTTTTTTTGAATATTTCTTTTTGGGAAAAAATAATGTTTACCGATTTTTCTTCTTCTGCGCATGCGCAGAAGCCAGATTTCCGGCACTGCACATGCATCGCGATCTTGTTTTTGGCCTTTTTTTAAAAAAAGGGGGTTTTCTTTCTACTGCGCATGTGCACATGAACAATGCACACGTGCACGAGGCACACCCACGCGGCGCGGGAGGCAGCGAACCGGCGGTGAGGTAAGTTAGAACCCACCCCTGGCTTTGCACCAGAAAGGCCTTTTCTAATCTTACTCAGTATTAGCTCTGATCAGAAATGCTCGGGGTGTGTGTGTTTCTGATTAAGCTCAGGTACAAGTATCCACTGACAAGAATAGTGGGAAAGGTACATTTTTCTGTGATTCAACTTTATTTTCTATACAAGTATGTAAGTATCATACCATACCACACCAGACTTTTTGTCTTATACAATATCCATGTAAACCATCCAATTTTGTTAAATTCTTTCACATAGAAAGTATACAATATTAAAAATCTTAAAACACCTAATTTTGATATCTGAACGAATAGCTTATTTGTCCCATATTTCAAATGTGCAAAGTTCCTCTCACAAGAATTTTACTTCTTGATCATTTTCTATCAAATTAACCACAATGAATTTTCAGTGCCCCGCAACTAAACTGTATTTTTTTTATTTCAACAGCGAAGTTTAAATTCCAGTGTTTCAAATATAGTTGTTTAATGGAAAACATTGGTACAAGAAATCCAGTTAATTGATTTTTTTTAAAGTTAATACAAGCTTTAAGCAAATGTCTCCAGTAAATAAATAAATAAAAATCTCACCCCTGAATCAACTATCATTTTCAAACGCCATTTAGATTAGGGATTGATAAACATAGATTTTGATCATATAATCCATAAATGCCTAATTATTTAATCCTAATTATGGATTAAAGCAGTCATAAATCACATGATTCAGTCTATCCCAATGGTTTGCAAAGATGATTTGAAATTGTAAAGTAATGACATCTGCACTGGCACAAAATAAACCAACTCATGTAAAATAGAGCACTTCTGAAAAAACAGAAAGCTGAAAATAATCCGCAGCACAAATTGAGGTGGGGACACAACAGATTTCTTCCATTCCTGTGAACTGTAAAGAGCACCAGACACATAAATAAACCCTCCTGTCATCCTGCTAAACTAAATAGGGTGAAGTTTGGTTAGTATTTAGATGGGAAATTACCAGAGAATTCCAGGGTTGAATCTGAAACAGGGATTAAAAAAAAAAAACTCAGAAGAAGATTGTGGAAAAGGTCTTCTATGCCACTGCCAAGAAAACTACAAGGATGTGCCACGACATCATCAAAGTTCAACTCAAAGAGGTTTTTTAATCCTGCTAAAACGTTACTGGTAAATTTTAGCAAGGAGTTCTCTGCCCAGTTGCTGAGTGAGTGTGGCTATGGTAGGCATGGCTTAGTCAGCCTTCAGTACCACAGCAGGAGGGTGTTTTTGCCCTCCCTGGGCTCCGGAGGCTTTGCTTGAGCCTCTGGCAGGACGAAAACGGCCTCCCCAGGCTCTGGAGGCCCTCTGGAGGGCCCGTTTACAGCCTTCCCGGACTTCCGCTAGGCCCATTTTTCACCCTCCCCGAGCTTCCACACATACTCTGCACTTACCTGCATCCAATATGGGTCACATGGGGATTCCTGGGAGGGGCAGGGCAGAGTGGGCGGGGCTAGCCAGGAATGGGATTTGGAGGTTCCACTAACTGCACAGAATCTTAGCTAGAGGTTCTCCCGAACCCTTGCAAACCCCCAGCAGCCCACTCCTGATCCGAGTAATATGTATTGCCTTGGGGAAGTTTAATTTTTTGTTATTTATGGGGAATCGTTTGAGATGCATATATGTATTCCCGAAAATAACGAAAAATTAAACTTCCCCAAGGCAATACATACTACTCGCATTATTATCCAGAGGAAATGTATGTTTCAGGTTCTTCCTGTTAATAAGAAAGGAAAATCATGGGGGGGGGGGAAACCTGGGAAATTTTAAACTCTGAAAAAAAGTAAAAATTAAGACTTGAGCCAATTCTTGACACAGTTTACCCAAAATATTAATCTTACCTAAGGTGGGCATAAAGCTTCCTTGCAATTTAGAAGGGATCTAGAAAGTATTTATATTAATAGATAGATTAAGGCAACATTTTGGGATCTATAGTAAGATAGATATTTTGCTTTACAGAAATGATAAACAATTAAATAACTGATGTTCTTACAATTTGAAAATTAACAGAAAATTAGACTTTTCTAGCATTTCCAATAATCCCAAATAATTTTTGCTTGTTTTTAAATTGCTCAATTAATCCAAAACAGACTATTGTAAGATATACAAAAGAGTAGGGAGAAAGAATTGTGTTGTTATCACGAGCAAACATTTATCCAAAGTTGCTGTGTGCATTATAAAAATGTAGAAATTATTTTTGAAAGATGTTATTTCAACTTAAAAAGCTCCAAATCGTTTGATGTCTGACTGCAGTGTTTGGTGAACTTTTCATAGATTCAACATAACATTATTTCTGTTGCTCCTTTTAAATTCTTTATTATTCTTTATTATCTTAAAGAATATAAGTGGAACTATAAAAGCACAAAACTAAATGATGAGTCAAGATTCCAGACAATCACCAATGCTACTAGTCTAGTGTCTTGATTTTTTTGATAAGATGTTACATAACATTTTCTTCATCTTGCTCTTTATAAATAATCTTGTACTCAAGAGCAAACATTCAAATTAATGAACTATGTACTTAAAAAAAAAAGGTAGTACAGGTAGGCCAAGAAGCGGTCATACTATAATTGCAATGTCAAAGTACATTTAATTTAATGGTTTAATTACAGATCTACCTTTAATTGTCAGAAAATGTTAAGAACACATAAGACTTGTAATCTGGTTTCACTACACACAGGCTTTGAAGATGCTAACAAAAGATTTCTTTTTTGACAAGTCATTCTGATTCATTTGTATCCTTATATAATGAAATCCCTTCATCTTTTTGAAATCTCACCTAAATCCTAAATCATTCCTTTGTGTTTGACTTAATGGTCCTGGATAGATATTTTCAATCTGGAACATACTGGCAGTTGATCATTCATACAGAGTGGGATTATTTAGATTTTGGCATCATTAAACTAGTGCCCATTATTTGTGAATATTCAGCCTTTCTCTTTCATATGCATTAAACCCTGGAAAATGAAGGGTTTCCAGCAAAAACCTTGGAAATGATTGTCACATAAACTACAGGAAAAAACCATAAAATATATTCACTGTTGGGACTAAGTGGCTGAAGGCACTCAGTACAAAATATCTAGGCAAGAATATATTGTATGCAAAAGAGCAATATATTCATCATTATTCTTCATCATTATCATCTTATTTTTCCATGAGACAATATATGTTGTATTACATCCAGACTTTGGTTCAAACTACAGCATTGTTATTCTGTGGGCTATTTATAGATTCCAAACACAACCCCATATTCATTTGTATGTCAGGACAACATATTTCACTCTTAGAAAAGAGAAAGAAATAAAGACTACACCAATGCACTTAGAGGACCTAAATTATATTGTTAATTGTCCACCGTGGATGATTTACTGACTGTTTTTTGCCGAGTAAACTGAGCCTGTAAGGAGAATATAAAATATTCAGATTCCAGGACGCAAGCTCAAATATAGAGAGTCAATATAACTTTGTTAGAAAAGTGCATTGGGAGATTCCGTAACAAAATTTCCACCTAAGTCAAGAATTTGTATTGACTAAACTGAAGGTACGGGAGGAAAACCAGAAGAAATATGAGCCTTCCAGCACATAACTGCCTAAGAAGCAAAACTGAAAGATGAATGGACAGGAATCTACAACCGTGACTTGTAACATTTGTGGAATGTTTGTTCTCTTGCTGCAAAACAATATAGCATACACTTGCAGCAAGCATAAGCTTGTAGTAGCACATGAAGAAAAGGTCATGATTAGGGCAGTGGGTGGCCACACTTCAAAACAGGCAATGGAGGTTTTATTTAATTGAAGAAAGGAAACACCATCAACACAATAGAAGAGACAATGTTCCATAAAGAAGACAATCAAACAAAGGAACAAGCCCTGTGGAAAAGAGTGATAATCAAAAGCAAGAGATAAAAAAAATATTTTGAACCACTAGAACTGAGAAGTAGTTTTTAGTCCCTTCCAGGGGAAAAAACAGGCTTTGAAATTGTTGGTAAAGAAAAAAATAAACAGCAGTACTGAAAAGACAACAGCACAATAGCTTCCTGAAGGATGTAGGAATTCTGAGTAGATGCAGCTGCTCTCTGTAAGAAGACAAAGCAAATATTCTTTGTAGTTGATGATTTACTACTGCAAGGAAGTAAAACAAATATATGCTACCTGGATTTATCACCTCATAAGGTAAGTCTGCCAGGAACAGAGAATAAAGATATGACAGAACAACGTAGAAGATTTATGAGGTAAACTTACGGTTATCTCTTTATGCTAATCCAAGTAAGACAAATGATGGTGCAAAATTCTTACAACTCTATTACTGTTGACGTTAAAGATCTGGGAAGGAAGCTCAGAAACCTGGAAGCTGACAGCTCATCCTCTCTATTACATGGAAGAGGACTAGATAAGTAATAAAGAAGCAAATGCATGAGTTGCTATACAAATTCTAGATAAAGGACTACTCATATGTCATAAGAACTGGTTAAAATACTTGGGACCAAAACGTGCCAAAATTTCAACTAGCTTAAAGGAGCCTGTTAAACCATTTAATAAAGAATTAGGAAGAATACTGACTGATAATGTTCATCAACTTTGTCATTTAGGCTCTAATGCTCAGAGTATACTTCAAAAGTTTTTAAGAACCAACAAGATGATCTTGAACTCTCAGTACAAAAAGGCAAATTTGATTTAGTGCGTACATTGGAGGTTTTGTAAAATGACTTCCATGATAGGAATACAGATTTTGAGGAATACAGTCTGTTCAAAAGGAACAGCATCAATAAAAAGGGGGAAGCATCTGAGCAGAAATCTAAATAAATGAACTTGGCAGTATTATAAACTATATAAAGTAGAATGTATGCTATAAAAAAGTATTTCAGACATATTGATCAGCACCTGGCATAGGCATGAATCCAAAGATAGCAACAAAGCTCCTACTTATACTAGATCCAAAGCACTTCCTTTAAAACACGTTTAAGTATGAATGGCTCTGTTTACTGGTACAGGTAGTTCCCGAGTTACGAGAACTACCTTTACTAGCCTCGAGTTCTTGAGGCTACCGTAAGGGAGCCTGCCCATTACAATCATAATGTGTGACAGTAGTACAATGGGTCAATCAGGTGACTGACACATTTTACAACGGTCACACCCAATTTTATGGCCTGTCTATTAAATGAGTCACCACAGTTGTTAAGGAAACAAATTAATTGCTATGGAGTAGTTTTACCAAAAACCAAAAGTAAATTCCCATTTTTGGCAAAACAGTCATAAAACACAGTCATAAAACCATGGGATGCTACAAATAGCTATAAATGTGACCCAGTTGCCAAGCACCTGAAATAGAATAGAATAACAAGAGTTGGAAGGGACCTTGGAGGTCTTCTAGTCTAACCCCCTGCCTAGGCAGGAAACCCTACACCACTTCAGATAAATGGTTATTTAACATCTTCTTAAAATATGTATGCTAGATGTAACATATAGCTTATATAATTTATAAACTACAAAGAGGACAAGTTATCGTTCACAACAGAGTTCAAAACCTGGTTATCCTATCCCGGTCTCATTATAGTCAAACTCGTGGAGAAAGGAAGGTTTACCTCTGCTTTTCCTTTTCCTTTTCCTTTTCCTTTTCGTTTAGGACGAAAGGTGATATGGGTGTATCGTTCCACATCTTACCGCACCTTGGCTCAAAGACCCGTTTTCTCAGTGTCTCCAGTTCTACCGCTTTTAGCGGTTGCCTAGATACCAGACGCTCTACTTAACAGAAAGCAGAATAAGCAAAACCCGCCTCTGAGTAGTGTTTTTTTTTTAAGTGGCACGTAACGTCTTCCGGCTTTTACCGTTACAGTATAGTACCCGTATATCAAGCGCATACATTTTACGTCATCAGCCCTGGCCACACATCAGGAGAAAACATTTTCACCGCTATGTTCAAGGTGAGAAAGTTTCCTTAGTACTTTCAGGAACAAAATTGGCGACATAGCCTTCTCCATCTTTGGTGCTGCCCACGGAACGTGCGTGCTTTCAGCTGTCTGAAATCAACTCTAGAGCAGTACTTACTCTTTGGGGTTTTCCTTGTTAGGTGAAGAGGGGACGGTATTGCGCTTGTGCCAGTTTACCCAACCTCGAACGCCAACATTTGTTACCGAGTAAATAAATAGGAATGGTAAGAGAGAAGAAAGAAGACGAGCGCGTAATGAGATATGAACAGCTCAATGGCTAATAAAACGATGATCGATAAAACTAAAGTAACAGTTCCGAATGTATAGTTGAGTATTATCTTTATTAGAATTAGGAAAAAGTCACAAAATATAACTCATGTTAAATTATGCAAAAATGAAATGGGAAAAACTAAAACACCCACATTTTTAAAAAGTTACTTCAGCTGCTGTATTTATTTTAAAGTTGATCGCAATATTGAGATAGACGATTGAATGAATGCATGCTATTGTCAACCTGAATGCCTCCAGAAGTCCTGAATCACAGCTTCCGTGGTTCCTAGCCAGTATACGGTTGCATATTTAGACAGAATAGATTTGGAGAAAGATGTAGTAAAAGGAATGGGGAACTTCTTATTTTGAAAACATGTTTGTCTTGTAGAGCAGATATAAAAAAGAATAAAATACAACAATTAACAAAACTAAACGTTAACCTGGTATGGAGGAATTACACTAACAGGTAATGGTATATAAATAACATAATCTGGTTCATAATCCACATGAACATTCAAATTCATACTGTCAACTAACCTGTAAAAGAGAATTCATGTCCTCTTCACTATTGAATGGGAAATCTGTTTTCAGAGTCCAGGTTGAATGTTCATTTATAATATAATTTGGACATATTGGTTTATTCCTTAATTATAACATAATATCTATTTGTGCTGTCAGTTATTTTATCCCTATTAAAATAGAATAATAAAATAGAGACCATTGAGTTCAGCTCCATTACTCAATGTAGCTAAGGATATCCAACAGATGGCAGTCTAATTCCTGCTTGCACATATTCTACAGACTTCACTTCTTCAGGTAATTGATTTTACTATTGATTTTTTAGATAAATAAATAATACATAATTTCAATCTATTTATTAGATGGGTATGTAGCCCGCCTTTATTACTTTGTAAGTAACTCAAGGCAGTGAATATACACAATGTTCCCTTCTATTTCCCCCACAAGAACAATCCTCTAAGGTAGCTTGTTATTGGAAATTTGTAGCATTTTAAAAATTACGATATATAGTAATTATTATTTATTAAATTATATATCCTGCTGAACTCCCAGAGACTTTGGGAAGTTTACAAATGATAGAAAACATGACAATTAATATAACAACAACCCCCCCCCCAAAGTAGATATGGCAGTATAACCAACCAAGTTTAAACAAAAGAACATTACCTAAATTAAAACAAGGCTTCAATCATCCCTCTCAAAGGCCTGGATAAAGAATGAAATCTTCAGGCGTCTTCAAAATATCAGGGGGTGGCGGCGGGGGAGATGACATTCTGTAGAACAGACAGTGTGACAGAGAAGGCATGTTTTCAGGGTCCTGGTAGATGGCGTTGTTTAATTGAAGGTAACTAAATCCAAATCAACCCTGCCAGATGAAATTGATCGGGCAGATACTTAACAGATTAACAGAATTGGAAGGGACCTTGCAGGTCATCTAGCCCAACCCCCAGCCCAAGCAGGAGACCCTTACATCTGCCTCTACTTAGGATTGAACTCACAACCTCTTGATTGTGAGGCAAGAGCTCCACCTCATGGAAGACAAGCAACCAATAACCAGGCCCTATGCTATGTAGGACTAAACTGGCAACAGTGCAGCATGCAAAGCAGAGGAGTTACAGGGACATACTAAGGCATGCAGTTGCATACTGCACCAGTTGATAGTCTTCAAGGGCACTGCCATGTAGAGCACATTGCAGTAGTCATCATGCTTATATACTGCATATTTATATTATAATATAAATGTCAGGCCTGCTTTTGGCCTGCCACACATTCAGCTATTCTATTATGCATGTTATATTGTGGGCAAAATGGGAGGGGGTATGGTGTGGAGTTGTAGACGTGATTATGTTTACATTCTTTAAATTCTTTGTTAGCTTTTATCTTCACACTAACCCGGAACAGTTTAGATGTGCTGCCAGCATGGCAGAAAGTAATTGGATAATGTGACAGATTTGTGGGTGTGAGGGCAGGATCTTGACCTGTATACTAAGGGGTGGAGACTCTAAATCTTCAGATTTGGGATGACACAGATTGTACCAACATGTCTGTTCTAATGAAGCGGAACTTTGAGGAAAGCTTTGCCTCGGAGTCTGATCTTTTTAGGCATGATATTTGGAACGCTGACATTCTGAGTGGCTGCCCCAGCTTTTGACAGCTCGTAATGGCTGTCCTCCGCGCCGTCCAGTCCGGAGCTTTCCGCGGGCGTTTTAGGGAAATTGTGGTTTCTCTATCCACACCAGCCCGTGCTCCAGTTATTCACTGTCGCTACAGGACAGTTCTGGATCACAAGGGCCCCCAACGACGGCGGGATTCAGCGCTTATTTCGGAAGCCTGAAATGTGCGCTATACCGCTGCGGCGCTGGCCACGCCTTCCGACCTTTCCTTCTTACTTTTATTGGGTTATGGTCTGCCCAGGTACTTGCCTCCACTTCTACTTCTTGTGTGTTCTCTTGCAGTTCCGGTGACATCCATGGCATGTCAATTCTTGACCATGATTTATGCATATTTGAATAGAAAGTGTATTGTTTTTTCCTCTGGTTGCAATTCCCTCCAAGCGTCTTTGATTCGTAATTCCTCCGTCACTTAAAAAAAGGTCTTCAGTAATGTTCTCCTAGCTTTTTTATTTGTTTTTCTACTTTTATAGTCTAATTTTTCATCAATGATTGCGCTGAAGTCTCCCACAATACAGATGTTATCATATTCTATTTCTGTAATTTTCTTGTGTAATTGTTCATAAAACACTTCTTGGTTAGTATTTGGAGCATATATTACTATTAATAATGTCCGTTTGGAATTGATCATTACTTCCACTATCAAAATTCTTCCCTCTTCATCTTTATAAATTTGTTTTGAATCTATGGATTCTTTGATATAGAGGGCTACCCCTCTTTCTTTCTGCTGTGCCAATGAGGCATATAACTTCCCCAATTTAGGATTTTCCAATAGTTTGTAGTGGTCCTTTTTTATGAATAGAATAGAATAGAATAGAATAGAATAGAACAAACAGAACAGAACAGAACAGAACAGAACAGAACAGAACAGAACAGAACAGAACAGAACAGAACAGAACAGAACAGA
>JANHFT010004771.1:410774-427771 GCA_032467955.1 Pseudoxenodon macrops
CTCCACACCAACTTCCCACACAAGTAAAATAAATACCGTGTTTCCCCGAAAATAAGACTCTGTCTTATATATTTTTTGCCAGCAAAAAAGGCACTAGGTCTTATTTTCAGCAAGAATGTCGTCCACTGATTCACCTCACTTGTTTGCGTCGCGTCCGGCCTCTTTTTCGCTGTCAGAGGCCTTCAGGAACTTCTTTGTCCAACAAGGCAAGCAAGGCTTTCCTGAAGGCCTCTGCAGCCGATAACAGAGCTCTGGATCGATCCAAAGTCTGTACAGAGGCCTTCAGGAAAGCCTTGCAGGCTACAGCACAAGAAATGGGCTGAGGTGTGCAAGGACTGGGTGAAACTATCAAAAGGTAAGTAGTAGGGCAGCTCCACCATCCCCCATCCCCACCCTAAATTTTACCTGTGCACCCTGGAGTGGGCAGGGGTCTTAATTAGGGCTTATTTTGGGGTAGGGCTTATATTGGGTGCACATGTAAAAATCAAACTAGGACTTACTTTCTGAGTAGGTCGTATGTTCGAGGAAACACAGTATAAGACAGTGATGGCTAACCTTTTTCTTCTTGTGTGGCAAAAATGGCAGCGCGCGAACGCTAATGCATGGGTGCGTGCCAGCACACAACGTCCCCCACGCACACTGCATTGCACATGCACATGCACACACCCCCATTGGGCCATTTTTCACCCTCCAGAGGGTTCAGCAGGCTTCACTGAAGCCTCCAGACGGCGAAAAATGGCACAACGGTTTGCCCGTAGGGTTGTTTTTCACCCTCCAGAGGTTTCACGAAAAACAGCCCTCCATTCCCAAACTTCCAGTTTGCCCATTGGGCCATTTTTCACTCTCTGGAGGCTTCCCTGAAAACTCCTGAAGTCTCCGGAGAGTGAAAAATGGCCAAAAATCAAAGCCAAAAATCAGCTGGCCAGCACGCGCAAGCGCGCTGGGGCTGACAGGCCAGCGCCTCCTATGCCCTCAGAAATGGCTCCACGTGCCACCTGTGGCACGCGTGCCATAGGTTCGCCATCACTGGTATAAGAGATCCAATGGAAAACAAGTATCGGTAATATAACAAAGCGTTCAGAAGAAATCTTGTACCTTAATTGTGTGTGGTTCAATGAACTCTCCATAAGCATTTTCATAGGTGACCTTATTCTCTCGGAGGGACACTCTGTATCCCCAATTCAGAGAGCCAATATGATTCTGAACAGCTTCTGTCATGGAGTTCCAGCTGTGCTTTACGGCTAAGGATCAAAGGGGGGGGGAAACGAATTTAGCATTCACCTGAGTCTGTAACTTTCTGCAACTAAAAACCTCATTAGAGTGTTACATCGCTACAGAGACATATGATTTTGGTTATGCTTTCCTTTCTGAAAATTATGTTAAATTCTCCTGGGTTAATTAAGCTTTGTTGACATGGTGGCAAAGAATAATATTGGTCAATATAGTCAGAAATGTGCAAGTAGTGTAGCATCTTCCTCTTAAGCCACTCAAGATTTTATTTCATGCTTGCTTCAAAAAAAAAAATATTACAGAGATTGTTATTAGTTTTCAGAACATTTGTGAGGGGCTCTGCATTGAGCTCTGTGCTTTAAGCGCAATGGAGAATTGCTTCTGTATACTCCAATTTGGAGGTAGCATTTATGCCTATGGTATTAAATCTTTAAATTAAACGTAACCACACCGTTCATTCAACCTACCCCTTCTCTCTGCACTTTAATTTTGCACTTTATCCCTCTCTGCATCCCACCCGCTGTCTTTCTATTCCCCCAAATAACAGTATAACATTCACAGAAATGGAATTTTACATCCTTACGTTTGTCTCCCAGCTGCCACCCAAACGTGGGTGCATCTTTTATGGCTTGCCCAAGCAAAGCTGTCTGATGCATCAGCTTTTTAGGGATGCAGCCTACATTTACACAAGTTCCTCCAAGACCTGCAAAAGGAAGCATACCGGGATCATCCAGGTGTACAATGCAGAAAACAGGGAAACAATTCACTGGCAGCTTTGTAGGTGAGAATCTCCAACATCCAAGCAATGGGGGAGACCTTTCAGTCCTGTTATATGACAGCCAAGCAGAACTCTGAGAGTCAGTGTGGTACAATAGGTTAAGGTGCTGGACTAGGAGCAGGGAAACCCAAGTTCTACTTCTCATTCTAATCAGCCAAGGAAGTTTCACTGTGTGACTTTGAACCAGCTACCGTCTCTCAACCCAATTTATCTCACAGAATTATTACTGAGGGGAGGAACTAGAAGGAGGCATTATGAATGCTGCCTTGAGCTTCTACACAAAAGTCAGATATGAATCTAATAAAATAAATAAATCCCGAAGAATGTACCTGGTTTCACATATTTAATTTAACATTGCATTAAACCAGAGCTTACAAAATCTGTTGAATAAATAGCAATTTGCTGAATTCATGCAACATGCTATTAAGTATAAATCATAGTTTACAAACTACAGTGCCTGGGATACTATACGTCAAAACCAAGCAAAGTAAATTAGTGTAATGTATGAAAGCAGCCCAGTGTGGTATTTCTTCATTCCTTATTTTTGTAATGTGCAGATGAAACACAAAAATTGTTCAGAAGCATAAGGAAAAGCAAAGCTGATTTGGGGGTGTACTTATTTGTACTAAGACTGAGAAGCACCAACTTACCCCAAGTTGTTCCTAAAGGAGTAGGGACGACAAAATCCAGAACCAATACATTCTTGCCAAGTATGGCTGCTTCCTAAAAAAAACCAGTAAAGAGAAAAATGTGAAACTGCCCTCCATTCCTGATTTTTCTTTTTCCCTTTCACCTCGAATTGATTTATATCTGATGTTTATAACCATGTTCACACAATCATTTCCTCAGTTTTCCTTGAATGATTTTTAAATTTTGTTTTTAACAAAACTCTAAATTATCTCAAATCTGTTGATACCTCTCATGCATAGACGATATTGTTCTTTGGGAAAATGAGTTTATCAATGTGTGTCTCGTAACTGAGTTGTAGAACTGTTAATTTCCCTCATCTATTTAACAGAAGGGCGTATTTGTAACTTCAAGATGAACTGTGGTGTTCTTGGTACTCCCTAAGCTTGGTTGTTTGCTCATAGACATTTTATTACCCCAGTAGGTATCATCCATGTTTTATCTTCTCCTCCTCAAACATCTCCTTCCTTCCGTTTTCCGCTTTAAGGCCACAAATTATCCACTCTATTTTAAAAATTGAAAACATCCACTCTTTCTCAAGAACAAGTAATTGCGAGGATGAGGATGAATTACCAGTGGAAAAACTGAGCATGCCAATCAAAAATGGAAAATATAATTCCATTGTAACCATTTTGGTACAATGGTCATAATACATCATTGCTATCTAAGTGCCGTTATCCTGGATTAGACTTCCTGTAAACTGTAGCTCTTCAGATGTGTTGTAGTTAAAAGTTTGTATTGGCTGGGAACTACAGAGCTCTGAATTGGGGAAAGTTGTTTGAAATATATAAGCTCCTGATTCATACTGGTAAAATATTATTACAAAGTTTGTTTAAATGTTAAATTACTCAAATCACCACAGCAAGCCAATGTTCTCTCCAACTAAAGTTACTTTTAAACTATATTATTAAAATATACTTTTGTAAAATATATTTCAGAACCTACTCCTACTAGTTCTATCTGGTTGTATAGAACCGGTAGTAACTTGGCGATGACATCACAGAGCCAGTCCTATCGGTGGCTCCGTGGATGCTGCCATCTTGGATTTTGCTTCTGCGCATGCACAGAAGCTAGTTTTTGACTGTTATGTATGCACGCGCGCGCAGCACGACCCTGAGCAAACTGGCAGTAAAACTATCCAGAACCCACCCCTGGTATATTTACAAAATAGACAAAACAGGCTCATCAGTTTGACGCGATCGGAAGTCTTCTAGCACTGTGAGATTCTAACAATTCCTCCTTTTCATCTTCTCTTTTAATCAAAAGATAAGATTTATAGCATTTACTTGAGTGAGAACAGCAATTGTTAGCTGAGCATTGTGGTGGCAAAGAAATTGGGGGGCTGGGAATGAATCTAACAACTCAGTAGTAATTAAATGTCGAGCAATAATTTGACTGCCTAAATTACCACAATTCTATCAAAGGATGAGAAGTCTTTCCACTAAATAGGCCACATGCTATATAAAATGACAATACTCCATAAAACTGTTTAAAATGAGCTTTACTGTGTGACCCCTGAGGTATTTGGCAGGTGACCTCAGCCTTTGCCTTCACCTGCATATTCAGATGAATCATTACACATAAACCCACCCAGCAATGGTGAATATGCTAATCCCAAATGGCTTACCACAAGGTAGAGGAACAAACTGCTCATTAGTCAGTGGTACTCTTTCCTTTTTAAAGGTCAATCCTCAAAGAAAGCATGTTTGGAAGGAAATGAAGCTGCTAATCCTTGGTTTGGAAAAAGCTCCTAATCACTACCCACGTCTCTCTTTGTTAGATTTCTATCCCACTTTTCTTACAGCATCCAAAGCTACATGCACAATACTCCTTCCAATTTTTCTTACATCCAATGAAGGAGGTTGGGTTGATGAATTGCAACTAGCCTGAAGTCAGAGAATGAACCTCTGTGGGTGAGCCCTACAATGTGTGTCTTCAGGTTCCAGTCCAATACCTGAATTACTAACACCTCCTTGGCTTGTTTGCAATAAAAAGCATCTTAACAGACAGCGCTCATGAAGATTTTAAACAGACAACTGATATGGGTCCTCAATTCACATTTGGAGCAATACATGCAGTGGTGAAATCCAATTTTCTTTACTACCGGTTCTGTGGGCATGACTTGGTGGGCGTGGTGTGGCTTAATAGGCGTGGCTTGGTAGGCGTGGCAGGGGAAGGATACTGCAAAATCTCCATTCCCTCCCCACTCCTGGGGGAAGGATATTGCAAAATCGCCATTCCTACCCCACTCTGGGGCCAGCCAGAGGTGGTATTTGCTGGTTCTCCGAACTACTCAACATTTCCACTACCGGTTCTCTGAACTACTCAAAGTTTCCACTACCGGTTCTCCAGAACCTGTCAGAATCTGCTAGATTTCACCCCTGAATACATGACCATCACATCTCAATTATTTGGAAAAGAAACATATTAAATGTACTCATTTCCTGCCTAATATTTAATTGGTCTTTAATAGGTATCAAAGGTATTCGATAGGATTGTGGACTATTTAAGTATTTATTGTCTAATACTTGTCATTTCTAAGAATTGTTCCAACATCTATTGGCATCTACCAGGCAGATGTCCCAGAACCAACATTGTCTAGACCTCCGGGAGTAAATCATGTGCATCTAATAAAAGTCATAAGAACACTTTAATGACAACGCATGCATCATGAAGTCATCGGACAAATCATAAAGTCTATAATTTGAGTCCATCACATCATGAAATGAAATACAAGTTCATCATGTGCATTACCCCATTTGTACATACCAAGTAGCTAAGTAGGCTATTAGTTTAGTTTGCCGCTAGGGTACAGCCCTTCAAAATAACTTAGCTTCACGGAACATTGAAAAGTTAACCAGTGATTCCTAGTCATCCTAGGCAGTTTACAACACAGTTGCTGCCATGAGCATAAATATGGATAGGCTGATGAGAGCAATTAATGCAGCATTTTGCCAAAGGACTTTTGAAACTTAGATCTCAGTTCTGCTCAGTTTCTAAACAAAGCTACATTCACTGACAAATGGAAGGAATCCTTCCTTCCTTCCTTCCCCACCCACCCATGAGACCCTGACGGGATGTGGAATTTTCAAATTCCTGAATAATCCATCATTGCAGCCAAAAACACACAATAAAGCATACATATATCAGTCCAATGGTAAAAATTGCCATGTTTATTGTGGCTTAAATTTTGAAGACCAGGGCCTGTTTTATTAAATGTATGTCTAAGCTGGCTACTGATATACAAGCCAGTTGTATGCAGTTATATAACAAAGAATAATCTGGGTAGACAATAATACAAGGGACAGGAGTCCCACGTTACTATGCAAAAGGAAAAAAAATCTAAAAAAGAAAAAAACTGTGATCCTTTTTAATTACAATGGAAGTAACAAAGGCAAGACATATATTTTATGTTATACCACAATTTAAAAAGGGACAATTACCGTAATTTTACTGGGAAGCTCATCAAGCTAATCTCTGTTAGCTAAGCCCAAGCTTGCAGATATGATACTAACTCAGCAGTTTGATGTAGCAGCCTACCTTTGAAAGTCAACCCATCCCTTCTTTGGAACTAAAATGTGGCCTAGATGTCCTAGAAAATCCAGAGAGACAAAAATGCTTCCCACCAACTTGTGCTTTGTAGGGATGTCATGTTGTTTGTTTGTTTATTGGCAGAAAACCTGTCCAGTTTGGTTACTTACAAGGTAACATTGCCAAAAAGGCATTAAGAATTGTTAACCTAATCTTGCGTAGCTTCTTCTCTGGTAATATTGTACTACTAACTAGAGCATTCGAAACATTTGCTAGACCAATTATCGAATACAGCTCATCTGTCTCTGGAACCCACACTACATATCGGACATTAATACAATTGAGAGAGTCCAGAGATATTTCACAAGAAGAGTCCTCCACTTGCAACAGAACACTTTATGCCACTAGACTTGAAATTTTGGGTTTAGACAACTTAGAACTCTACGCCGTCTTCGGTCTGACGTAAGCGTAGTAAACAAAATTATCCATTACAATGGCCTACCTGTCAATGACTACTTCAGCTTCAACCACAACAATACACAAGCATACAATAGATACAAACTTAAGGTAAACTGCACTAAACATGATTGCAGGAAATATGACTTCAGCAACAGAGTGGTCAATGCCTGGAATGCACTACGTGACTGTGTGATTTCTTCTCCAAACCCCCACAACTTTAACCTTAGACTGTTGACCTCACCCCATTCCTAAGAGGCCTGCAAGGGGTGTGCATAAGTGCACCAACATGCCTACCATCCCTGTCCTAATGTCCCCTTTTATTTGTATCCATTTCATGTATTCATAACCATGTTTATACTTATATCTGTTATCTAATACGTGCATCACAATAAAATAAAATAATAAAGGTAACTTCTAGATACGTGGAAAGCCCAAAAGCAAATACTGCTTCCTGTATCTTCAAGGCACCTGGGGTCACAATCATTCCTAACTCAGCAAGAAGGTAAAAGCTATCATAACGCCTGTATTTTCCAGAATACCCATTCTTCCTACTTAACTACGGCAAATGTTTATTCTTTTGATGGCTCTCCTATTTTAAGAGTAGTTCTGCTATTATATCCTATCTGATTATTCCTTGAAAATCAAACTAGCTTCAAAGAGACAGGGATTTTGGCAGAGTCAGAAGGATTACTACCTTGCCAGCAAATATATTTGTTATATTCTTTAATAGTGCTGCAGGAGCTCTGTTTGAAACACGGGTTTCTGTACTATTTTTATGTTGGGAACAAAGCCACTATGATAAAATATCTGTAGAACTGGCTTAGAATGATATCATCACTACAAGTGTTATGCTAGTGATGATAGAAGAGTTATGACCATGACTCCCGTATATAAAATGGACAATTTATGAAGGAAGTACGCTTCTAGATTTTATTTTTCAGTCTATCCAAGCTTGGAAAATTGCAAAGTCATAATTTAGTCATGGACTACTCCTTCTATTTATGAATGGTTGAAGGATCAAGTCCTGATTTCTTTAATTAGCACTGAAAAGATTTCCTGCCTGAAATCCTCAGGCACTTTCCGTAAGCAATACTAAATTAGATGGTCCAACTCAATATATATTAACTTAACATATTATTGTAATATAATGCTATGGTTTTATGTTAACTTTGAATTGGTCTTCTAGTTGATGGAAGGATTTAATGATGAACAAAGTTCAGGAGGAGAGTTTCACACTCTAGTAGTAGATTGAAATAGTTTGCTTTCTGCAGCAAACCAAAATACACCAAAACCCCAATGAAATACACAAGACATTATAATGAATCAACTAGACTAATCTTTCAAACTATCAACCACAACTCTAGAAGAGCATGAACCTCATCTGGACCACCAATACCCATAAGTCCATTTTAATTACTACTGGGAATGAGAAGCAAGAAAGTTTCTTCTAGGAAATTACATTGTACTAAGAATCAAAGATAATTTGCTGTGCGATTTAGCAAGGGCTGTTGGTATATTTCAATTTCTATTTTCAATCTGTCCCACTTCAGCCATTTACTGTTGGCAACCATGTTTCCAATGCAGCTGAATACATATTTTATTTAAAAACATAAATACGATACTTTAGAAGAAAAGGGAATTCAAATCTTTTATCCCTCAAAACTATTAATGCATCTCACATTTTATTCATACCAAAAGAAGTAAAGGGAAAATATTGCTACACATTTCCCCACGAAGGTAAAATAATAGACAGCTAATTATTTTTCAGTTATTTTAACAGATTCTAAAACAAGATGAATGGTTTATTAATCAAATATGTTTCAAATAATTCTCTTTAGATCAGTTTTTCCAGTCTTTTGCTCTCCAGTTGCCAAAAATTATGGTGAAAGCCATTGCTAAAATATCTGGAAGGCTGAGGAGGGAAGACCTTAATATATATTCAACTCAGTTATCAGGGGACATGCTAGATTTCAGTCCCATGTAATTCTGCTTTTTTGTTGGGTTTGTATCATTTCTTTTCAGAGGGATTCTCAAACTGTTTGAGAAACACTCCTTGACATGGATCTATATGGAATAGTTTGAGGTTTTCCACAGGGCTGTATAAGTAACTTCCCCTACCACATTGATTATATAGCACAGTTCTTCAATCTAGTGTGTTCCAGATGTGTTGCAATTAAAAATTACTGGATTTCTTAGTACAGCTAAAATAGATGGCTGGAAGCTGATTGGGAAAGCTGTCTGAATTGATTGTAAAATGTATTCTGCATTCCACATTCCAATCTGTAGCTTATCAAGAGAGAGTTCATTTTCTAGACTCTGCTAAAACATATTGGAACAAATTCTAGATATCAGAATGTTTTTTTGTGTGAATCTAGCTTGGCTGATCTTACCTTTGAAGCTGCCAGTCCACCAGAACCTCCACCGATGACAATCAGATCATAGTCATATGAAGCCTGTTTCGTTTGCCTGTTTCCTTCAAGTAGTTTAAGAAAAGCTCCTTCACGGTATGCCTGAACACAGAAAGTATACAAATTGATCAATGTCCAAAGCAGCACTATAATTCAAAGGTGAAGTGGAAAAATTACTACTTCACGAAAAGAAATCTGGAGGAAAAAGAGGGTGAACTTAGAGGTGGGGAGTAATTTGGACACTACCAGGAAAAGATAATTAAACTACCTGGGTTAATGCAATTGAAGGCAATCTCCCCAACTTTTGCTACTTTCCAAATTACATTTGTGCTCTACTCTCATAACTTCCAATAACTCTAGAAATTGGGCCTAGAGTCTTCTACATGAAAATAATTTCTCACCCCTGAACAACTGGCAGTGTTTAACTCCACCTTTATTTGAACTACTGTGAGACAAATGTGAAGACTTCTCTACCACCTTGCTTTCCAAATACCTGCATCCCAGCCTACATTGTTTTACGTCATATGTAGCTCATTCCTTAAATGCTCCAAATCAATGAATTGAGGTTCTGCATATTAGGGGTTACATGCATTAGTTACATAAATACTGTTCTTTGATAAAACATAGCATAATAGGATTGGAAGGGATCTTGAAGATCTAGTTCAACCCCATGCTCAAACGGGAAACCTTATACTATTCTGGACAAATGACTGTCCAATCTCTTCTTCAAAGAGTGAAGTAATAATGTAACACCCACAACATCCGGAGGCAAGCTGTTCCACTGGTTAATTGTTCTCATTGTCAGGAAATTTCTCCCTAGTTCTAGATTAGATCTCTATTTAATGACCTTCGATCCATTACTTCTTATCTTGCCCTCAGATGCTTTGGAGAATAGATCAACTCCCTCTTCTCTGTGATAGCTCCTCAGTACTGAAATACTACTATCATGTCACTGATAGTCCTTCTAAACATACCTAATTCCCTCAATTGTTCATTATACAGTTTAGCCTTTTGTTTAGCCAATTAGTCTTTTTTAACTTATGGTGCCTCTCTGTTTCTGCAGACAAAAATATTTCAGTTAATACAAGATACAGCTTCCATAAACCCTTGAAATAACAAAAAAGCAGTGCATTTTATAGCTTGAACATATATATTCAGCGATGTATCTTTAAATAATGCTGTTTTCTCATTTTGTTTTTAAATGATGCTCTATACCAGGGGTGTCAAACTCAAGGCCCAGGGGCCAGATCTGGCCCACAAGGTGATTAGATCCGGCCTGCAGGGCCACCCTGGAAAGAGCGAAGGATCGGCCCGTGGTCCCTCTGCCAGAGGAAACGGGCTCCCAAGCTCCGTTTTCGGTTGAGATGGCCTCTTGCAACCCTCTGCCATTGAAAATGGAGCTCGGGAGCCCATTTTCTCTGGCAGAGGCACCATGGGCCTCCACAGGCATCCCTGACACGAATGATGTCAAGCCGGCCAAGCCCTTTCCTGCCCCTCCCTCCGAGGTCAAACACAACCCTGATGCGGCCCTCAATGAAATTGAGTTTGACATCCCTGCTCTATACAGTACAGTACTGGCAAATGTTGTCATTTGCCAAGGAATTATCTCTTAGATCAGGGGTGTGAAGCTCGTGGGCCGGATGCATCATGTGCTGGCCACGCCCACCCCTGGTTTAGCAAAGGGGGGTAAAGTCGTGATACATCACATGATGATGATATGACGATGTGAGTTGGACACCCCTGCCTTAGATAGATGAGAGCTAAAAGGCTCCATTGTAATGCATAACAGGAAAAGCCTCTAAAATTAAAGGGACATCTGTGGGAAGGAAGCTACTTAAACTTCCAAAACCCTCCACTGGGAATGCAACTGTACCTTACCAGGATATACCTATAAAATAAAAGGTTTATGGGGCAGCTACTCTGTTTAGAATTTTGTTTTAACAAAACTTACATATGTTTAGAAATATTATTTTTCTGTTCCACAGAGTTCAAACAGGAAAGGAAGCTAGGAAGAGTGATTTCAATCAAGTACTGTACATCCCTTCCTCCCTAAGATTTAATCAATATTTTCCTTTCAGACTCTACTTCTTTCCTCTGATAATCTGCAGCCTCTTTAAATGGTTTATACAGAGAAAGATAGCTGCACCTGCATCTAATAAGGCTGTAATTCTGGTAATACAATTTCCTTTGCAAAAAACACTGGCCAGCAGAACAGAGAATGGGTTATTAAGTGATAAATCTTAAATGTAATTCACTTCACTGACTCATTGCATCCATAAACAAAGTGGGATTGTATCTCAGGAATATCTAGGCATCCTAAATAATTACTAAGCTTGAATATCTAGTTTACTAGAATAGGGATTGTAGTCTGAGGTATATTCTGTGCATTTTCCAATAGCTGCAGGCACTTGGTCAAAAAATGGCGTAAAAATTACTTCCATAATGTTAGTTCTTTGATATGCACATGAAGACTTAATACGCTTCTCTTAGAAGTCATGGGATTAATATGAAAGGGTAAGGAAGCTGACATAGATCCAAGTTGTTTGGTGGAGAGTGGTAATATTTAGGGGGGGGACACTTAACTGACTGGTAAAAGAGAGAGTTCAGTGTAGTTTGAAGGAACGATTCATATAAATATACTCTACAAAAGCAGAAATATTTGCTTATGCTTCACAAACCTGATTATCTCAAGCTGCAGTGCTAAATCAAAGAAGAATTTGGTTCTTAATCCATGTAGATAAATTAGCTGCCATTCTTCTTTTTAAAAATTATCTTTCAATAAATATCCTTTGGGACAGATAAAGTCTTCCACTAATTTCCACAACCCCCCAAGATTAAATCAGCAATTACATTTATAAGGTCAGCAATGTAGCTGCATATTGACCTATCACCCTTTGTAGTAGATATTTTTAAAGTTTTTTTTTATATTCTTGTTTTTATTGTGTTGTCGGCCACCTAGTTGGTTGGGTAATGAGACGGGCAGCATATAAATTTAATAAATAAAATATTCTGTATAACTCTGTATCCTGAGTCTTTATCAGTACAGTACAGGTAGTCCTCGACCTCGACTTAAGACCACAATTGAACCCAAAATGTATGTTGCTAAGTGAGAATTTGTTAAGTGAGTTTTGCCCCATTTTACGAACTTTCTTGCCATAGTTGTTAAGTGAATCACTGCAGTCGTTAATAATGTTGTTGTTAAATGAATCTGGATTCCCCATTGACTTAGCTTGTCAGAAGATCACAAAAGTTGATCACCTGATCCATGCACTGCTACTGTCATAAATATGAACAGATACCAAGCATCCAAAGTTTGATCACATGTCCGTGGGGATGCTCCGTGATCATAAGTGTGAAAAATGGTCATAAGTCCCTTTTCTCAGTCCATTGTAACTTTGAGCGGTCACTAAATGAACTGTTGTAAGTTGAGGACTAGCTGTATGTATACATCTTAATTCATGGGGTATGGATAAGGGTATGTTGTCTTCCAAAATTATAGAACCTTGTTTACACAGAATAATGAGAGCACACTTAGAGCAAAACTGGGCTTTGATTGTACCTGTAAGATATTAAACAAAATTGGCAAAACTGATTGATACACCCCTTACTTCATTTAATGAAAAAGCACTGTACAAAAGTTTCAATAGACCAAAGTTATGATAATAAGCTTATCTTACGACAGTGATCTATGGAACATTGGAAAGCAAGAGGATGAAGTGGTAAAGAACATGAAAGAGTAAAAATAGGTAGGCTTTGTGTCCACAAAAGTAAAAGGAGAGGAAAGCATAGATCTAAAGGTGGCCTGATTGTAAGCAGAAATGACATGCAGGTTTAATTATAAATTGAATGGTCTAAAACAGGGGTGTCAAACTCCATTTCATTGAGGGCTGCATGAGGATTGTGTTTGATCTCAGGGGGCCGGGGAGGGCGTGGCCAGCTCAACATCACTCCCCGGGCTCTGTTTTTCTGCCAGAAGTCTGCAGGAGGCTTTTGCGGCTGAAAACAGAGCCTGGCTGGGCCTTGCGTGGCCTACCCGAGCTCCATTTTTGCTGCCAGAGGCACCGCGGGCCAGTTCTTCACTGTTTCCAGGGTGGCCCTGCAGGCCAGATCTAAGCACCCCTGGCCCGCAGGCCTTCAGTTTGACACTCCTGGCCTATAGTAAATGTCAGAAAATAGGAATTAGTAGCATGGACTTTGTTAGGAATATAGCTGAAATTATGAATCCATAAGGTGGATAAGTTGCATGTTGAGCTTCAGTGAAAATGAAACCATCAGCGATAAATTCTGAGGGAAACTTAACATTCTAAATGCATACAATGCAGGGCAAACAATTATTTCATTGGGGGCATGACTAAATAGATGAGAATGGGATCGGTAGCAAGGGAATTAATATATAGGCAGTCCTCGACTTACGACCATTAGTGAACCCAGAATTACTGTGGCAAGTCATGCTGGTCATTAAGCAGGTCACCACATGACCACGTCTAAAAGACCTTTTTTTTGCAGCAGTTAAATGAATCACCATTGTTATGAAGTGAATCCGTTTTCTGTAACGGGCATTTTTTGCTGAAAGGGGAAGAAAACGCTGCTTTCCGGCAAAGACCTAAATTGTGGTCACGTGACCTCAGGATGCAACAAACAATCATAAAAGTGGGCCAGTTGCTGAACGCCCAAAATACAATCACATGATTGTGGGGGAGAGGTGGCTGTTAGAACTTTAAATCTAAGTCATAAGTAGACCTGGGGAGGTACAATGTAACTTTGAATGGTTGTTATGCGAACTATCGCAAGTCAAGGACTACCTGAATATATATATATATATATTTAAAAAGGGCAGATGAAATAATTATGGTAGATATATCAGTGATGACAGATACAGAATCTGGAAAGATCCTTTTCTGGCTATGTCAAAAGTGGTTACACAGAGGAAAAATAAAATAAATAAATAAAAGTATGATTGCAGGAAAAATATAAGACATGTATGAAAAGATATGGAATCATTTTCTAACATACTGAATGGAAGGTAAATATCAATATTAGGATGCAAGAAAAAATGATGAAAACAAATAAAAATTATCAAAATGTTGAATGTAGTGGTTTAAGTGGACAAGCATTGAAGCTTGCATGTGGTTTGCTTACAAAGTGGCTGTTTAATCCAAAAAGACTGCCTGAGATGATTGGAAAAATGCTGTTATTGTTTTCCTATTAAAAAGAAAGAAAGGTAGCAAGAATGGAGGCTAACAATGGTTTGTTACTTGTGCCCAAAAAGGACTTTGGCAGGACTGTGATTGTGACTGAAGGGTACAAAAGATTATGACAACGTACAAAATTTGGGGAATAGAGTGTGTGACGTTATGCCAGAGACATTTTGGGGCATCAACAAATCACTGTGAAAAGTATGAATGTGAGGAAATATTGCACAATGTTTAATTAAAGAAACCATATAATAAATGAAATCACAGGACATTATGCACAAACATGGGTTCAAGATTGGCTGTTGAATGGGATACAGGTGGTATAAAATGGGAGTAAAGCACGAGTGAGAATAAACAAGATATTTTATAAATTGATTGGTACTGAGCAGGGCAGCTGAAGCTCAAATACTTTAGCCACCAAATGAGAAGAGAGGACTCAATGGAAAGGACTCTGCTGTTGGGAAAGTCTGGAAGCAAATGGAAAAGTGGACGGCAGAAGATGAGATGGTTAGATTGATAATATCAAGTCAACAAACATGAATTTGGGAAAACTCAGAGAGACAGTGGAGGACAGGGGGTCCTGGCGTGCTATGGTCCATGGGGTTGCAAAGAGTTGGACACGGCTTAGCAACTGATCAACCATAATAGGGAATAAGGCCAGGGTGGTTGTTTAATGCATTTGTGGATAACGGCATAAGGGATGCTTGGGCGATGTTAGAAGTCCCGTAGGATTGGAGATGATATGAAGGTACGTATGCTGCACTTTTGAAAGCAGATGATGCCTGGATATTGGCTAAGAATTCTAATGATTTGGGAAGAAGAATTATAAGGTATACATAAATGTGCTTCTCCTTCCTCCCACCCCATTTACCCACACACAAATACAAGCCAATGTATTGACCAAGTAGATGAACTGTGCAGTTTGACAGTATTTTGATTAAGACATGAAATGGAATGGGACAGTTTAAGATATGCAAGTACTATTACTATTTAAAAAGCCAAAAGTATAGTAGCACTAATACTAACACATTAGAGCTGAGTGCAGTACTGCAGGCTACTTCAGCTGGCTGCTAGCTGCAGTTTGGCAGTTCAAATCTCACCAGCTCAAGGCTGACTCAGTCTTCCATCCTTCTGAGGTCAGTAAAATGAGGACCCAGATTGTTGGGAGCAAATATGCTGACTCTGTAAACCGCTTAGAGAGGGGCTGTAAAAGCACTATGAAGCCATATATAAGTCTAAGGGCTATTGCTATTGATGGATAAGAATCTGGATTTTGGATATTTAGGAGCATCTGAACGTGTAATGCAGAGGTGGGTTACCAGCTAGCATAGGAATTCTGGGAGTTGAAGTTCACAAGTCTTAAAGTGGCCAAGGTTGGACACCTATGACTTAGAGGAAATTCAAATCACATTTTCAGAGAACCAATGATTCCTGGTTTAAAGGATACACCAGATTGCCAGACAATGGCCTATGTTCCTACCAGAGGTGGGTTTTAAATCTTATTACTGCTGGTTTGCTCAGGGGCGCGCTGCGCAGAAGCAAAATCCAAGATGGTGGCACCTATGGCGCAGCCAAAAGAACTGGCTCGGGGGCGTGGCAGGCCTGGGTTATTAATGGTTCTACCAAACCATGCCAGTAAGTTACTAATGGGTTGGTAGAACCAGACCGAACCATTAGGAACCCACGTCTGCTTCCTACCATTTCTCTTAAGTTTTTCTCCCCCCTGTTTTCCTTTTCACTTTCCTTATTTTTCTCTATTATTTCAGTCTTTCCTTTGGCACTGGTCCTAGATCTTGCAAAATGCACCATTAAAAAATAATGATGACCATCATCTGTATCTCAGAGCTGTTATTTGCCCCAATAACATTTTTGCGTAAGAGATTGATAATAAGTTTTAGTGACGCCTGTCATTACCTCTCTGGGAATCCCACGGTTTTCAAGTCGCTTATTTGCACGAAACTTTTCTTCAGCTGCTCTTTTCTCTTCACACATTTAGCGCGAGCAAAGAGACGCCTCTTATCCAGGAACAGAAAAGTGCAAAGATGGAAATTGAACAGATTCCTTACACCTTTGGGCTAGCTTCTCGCTACCACCGGGTAGAAGACGAACGAGAGCTTTTCCCGTTTCTACTAACTCTTGAAATGCAGCTAAGGAGCCTGTGATTTACCATCTCATTAACATGGACTCTTCTTTTTTGGACAGCTAAAGTATGTTGGAGGAATGGGATTGAAAGCTTGTGTGTGTGTGTTTTTTTTAAATAAAAGATCGATTAAAGGGAAGTCCCTTTGAGAAAGGGACCTTCTCCACTCTCCTCCTTTTAATTTATTTTTCCTAGCCCATGCCTGTCTTTTAAAATATCTGAGTTCCTTTCCTGGACATGGTGCCCTGAAACTTTTATTGCAGCCATTGTTCCCCAAAGCAAGGGAGTTTGTGGCAGATTCATATTTCACGGTGTTCAAAATATGCGGTTAAAGAATTGCACTGCAGAAGCTCTGGTGCAGCCGACTGTTTAACATTTCTCTGTTGCTCCATAAAAATGTCAGGCATGGCTCCTGCTAAGATGGGAGGCTGGAAGAATGGAGACTGAACAGAAGCAGTTCATCACTTGCAGAATTATATATATATATTTGTGTTTTGAGGTTTTCACGGGTGCCTGTATGTAGGTATTTTGTTGTTCGGGTTCTTTCCCGTGTAGAATCAAAGGTGCCA
>JANHFT010004772.1:3504-27280 GCA_032467955.1 Pseudoxenodon macrops
ACCATCTTTTTTTTTACACTTTTTTTGGGTTTTTTTCTTCTGCGCATGCGCAGAAGCTGAGTTTCCAGCACTGCGCAAGCATCGCCATCTTGTTTTCAGCCTTTTTTTTAAAAATTGTTGTACTTTTTTTGCACTGCACATGTGCAAAGCGCACAGTCACGAGGCGTGGCCACACGGCACGGGAGGAAGCGAACCAGCGGTGATGTAAGTTAGAACCCACCCGTTTACCTATACAGCTGAGTGAAGCGTTGGTAACTTCTGGCTATCAACAAATGCACAATGTCAAATATGTAGTGGCCTATTGCGTTCCATTATTCTAAAATGAAAAGAAAATTCTCCTCCAGGCAAAGCTGAAAGCTCATTTCTTTTGAAGTGTAACTCAAATCAGGAGAAGAGATTAAATTAACTGGTTACATAAGCATTGTGTACTGTAAATCCAAGAAGGTTCAGATCCTGGAGAATTAACCTCAGTTTCTGAAGATATGAGCAGTGGTTTAAAGACTGAGAGCTCTTCAACATGTTGCCCGGTCTGTAGCAGAACATGCACCAACTATTTCTAAGGTCACATCTTTATGATGCAGTCTTCATTTCATTTTCAGCCCATAGCTGAGTCTACCTAACTATCCAATATAATGTTAATGTGTTATTTTCCGTCTTCCTGAGTAGTAGTGGCTGAAACATGAGAATCTACTCACCGGTATCTGTTAATAGTACCCCCAAATATCTACTTTTGAGACACGGAATGAGAGAGAAGACAGCACAGATAAGTGAATGAAAAAAGCAGAAGAGTAAGAAAGGTGAGAGCAAAAATACATAAATCACATAGGTGTAGGAAAAAACAAACAAATCATAGTTCAGATAATAATGCACTAATGATAAATGTTTGTGATAGATAAAATAGAGATGGCAGGGACGTCAGTGATGGAGCCAGTTGAGTTGTTCCTAGAGGAGGTGATAGAACCAGCAATAGAGCCAACAACTACCTAGTCAAAAACAGATCTGACAAGGTGGCATTAGTGATGGAGCCAGTGATAGAGCTGAAATCATGGTGCTATGATGGACCTGCAACAGAGCCAATTATAGAGCTGTTATAATAGTTGGTGATGGAATTGGTGATACAAATGTTGGAACTGATGATGGAGACCAGTAATTGAGATGGTGGCACTGATGATGGAGCTAGTGTTAGAATGGTAGAGCTAACAACAGAGAGTGATGCAGAGGAGCAGGTGATGGATGAGAGAATGAGCAATGAAGCAAGATAAACGACCCAGCAATGTGAAACAGGAAGAGAGTGATCATCCGTGCAATGGACACCATACATAATTCTAATTCATAGGGCAAGTGGGGACTTCCTGGTAAGGCACGAGAGGAAAACAGCTGGTTAAATCGGCCAGTCAAAACACATCTCTTCCCTTGCTGCAAACCATGTTCAGGGGAGCTGTCAGGTTATCTATCCATCAACCACTTTGTTTTAACTTGTTCCACTTTAAAAGCTGTCAGGACAAGATCTCCCACTAGCCTCTTTTCTGAGGGAGAATAAAAATCAGCTGTTGGGACAGAGGAAATTCTTCCATTTACTTAGGGTTGCTGCAAATCTCTGGTAAAGCTGTTTGTTTGTTTAGCCAGCTGGTCAAGAAATTATCTTAATCTGCCTAAAAATATAGGCAAAACTAGATAAACCAACTTTCTCAATCCAGCTTCCAGATTTATACAATCTATCCAGTCTACTGTAAATCAGTTTTGCATATCTGATAAATATCACTAATTTTTGTACACTTTTACAATTAAAAACTTCCCCCCTCATTAAATATAGCACAAGCATGAAATAATGTAGTGCCACGGTCAAATTCTAGTCTAAGGAAACTCATTTGAAAGATTTTGGGCAATCACTGACATAAAGCTAAATCGTTAGGTGGTTTCTTTTGGGCTTAGTATAATATGTGATATACAGAAATACAGTTCCAAATACTTCGATTTTTTTAAAACATTGATTTCATTTTTATCATTTTGCATTAGCCAATCTGTGGAACTGTTCTTTAGTCATTCCTGCATTCCTCAGAAATTATCAGGTTACTGACCATCTCCATTGAAAAGATAGAACAGCATGAAAAAGTTATTATAACTGTGAGGAAAGGGAGTCATCTGGCCTGTTGGTATCAGTCAGAAAAACTAGTTACAAATTTTTGCTCCGCTTGCTTTTCTTACTTGGGCTTATCAATGGGGTTTTACAAACAGAACATTACTCACAGAAGGATCCCTTAGGAACAAGGGAGATGGGTCAAGAAAAAGAGCTGATTTGGTTTTTGCTCATTCATGATGACTCCCTTTTCAGCACAGTACTTCTGGTTTTCTGCTTTCTGGATCCCATTGGGAGTTTTATCCTCCTACAGCAAGACTGTGACTCCATAAGAACCTTGTATGCTTCAGATAAAAAGAATGCTGCAAATTTTTCAAGTCAGGCAGCTTATTTCAAGCTGGAGTCCCTGGATTCCTCAGATACTGAGGGTTAAGAAGTCATTTCTTAGATATTCATTTTGCTACATATAACTTTTACTGCATAATTTTTTTTGGGGAAAAATACAGGGTGACTTCTTAAATGCCTTTATTTCAACATCCTTATGCCTCTTAAACACAATTCAATGTAGAACAATTCTGATATGTCAAGATAAATAGAAATATAGAATAATAACATTTTCTGCTTTTGCAGTTGCAACTTTAAACTTAAGCACTACAGTGTACTTACCATCACAGTTTTTTTTAATGATGTAAATCAAACTATATTGCTTATTTAACAAAGCAAAACAAATATAAATTAAAGAATCTTCATTGAACAATTGTTTTACAACACAGAATTAATTCAAAGGAAAACAAACAAATGTCCCTGGCATGGGTTTATCATGTTACCTAGAATACAGGAAAAAAGGCACACAGGTTGTACTATTGGGAACTGGAGTGCCTTCAAATGTCAACGTTCTTCAAAATAACTGTATGTAAATCTTTAATTTGGTCCATCCAGGATAGGTAGATCTAGGATCAATTCTTGCTGCTCTGTAAAGCTTCTATTATGGTTTTGTTATATTCTGCAACTTCCTTCATCACATCGTTCATTATGGGCCGGTAGTCACTTTCCTGGCTTTTTGTAGCTATAACTTGATTATATCAATTAAGGAAAAAGTTATCCAATAAATATAAAAGCTATCAATAAGAAACACCATCAACTCCTAATGCCTAGAGAACTGAGGCCATACTGGGGGAAATAATTCCTAGATATCTATCCATTTTTGGGTGTATCACTTTGCCAGAGAGAAAGAAGGCATCCGGGTTGAGAAAACTCAGGGCAATTTTTTCAATAAGATGTGCTCTCATTAACCATGAATTAAGCCAATTTTGCCACTGACAATATGACAGCAGATTAAGTTGTTGCAATTATTCTCAATTTCAGATTAAACCTTACATGATTCAAATCCATTCTTTTCTAAAAAGCAAAAAGTAACCACTTCTGAACCAATCCAAACTCTTTGTAGGGAAAAGTAATATTTGCAGAACATCCATTTAAGTTAAGTTGTGCAACTACTCTTGTTACCCATTTCAAAAACTTGGCGGAACTTCTATTGGTCAAATAAACCCAAAAAACTATAGAAACCCTGTAGCAAAGAAGCAATCATCACCCACTCTAAACCAATTGCTGTATTTAACCAAATGACTACTGTATTTAATCAAATAATATATTTGCATATTACTTTATACAACGAGTAGGTTATATTTTTGGTTCATTGTGATCTGAGAAGGTAGACAACATTTAACAAGCCTCAATTTATGCACCTGATTTACTTTCTTATTAAACTCAGTAGAATTTGTAAGTGTTTGATGTGTACCCTCGTTGTATTTAGAAAAAAAAAATCTGCACCAAATTTATTCAGAATGTCAAAAGAGCTTAATAAAGACTGGTGCTTTGGAGGAAGTAATAGTAATAATTTGCACTATTTGACAACAGTAATACTATTTTTGAAAACAAAAAGGATACATTCTTTCATAACAAAATTATTTTGTTCATGGTGTTGCCATTTCCTTTCCAGATTTGTAAGCTGAAGGTAGAAAATGAAAAATATGGTAACAACAGGAATGAATACTGTAGTTCCACTTTTTAACACAAAACTGTTCAACTGTTTAGCTAAGTTGCTTTCTATTAAGCATTCTGATTAACACCAACTGCAGTACAATCTTCTCTTTCTATATGTACATGTCTGTGTGTATGCATGGATGGCAGGGGTGAAATTCAGCAGGTTCTGACAGGTTCTGGAGAACCGGTAGTGAAAATTTGAGTAGTTTGGAGAACTGGCAAATACCACCTCTGGCTGGCCCCAGAGTGGGGTGGCAATGGGGATTTTGCAGTATCCTTCCCCTGCCACACCAATCAAGCCACAGCCACCAAGCCACACCCACAGAACCAGTAGTAAAAAAAATTGGATTTCACCATTGATGTATGGATGTGTCTTTGTAGACGCACGCACGCACGCACGCACACACGCACACACACAGGTTTAATGGTTAGGGTGCTGACTTAGAAACCGGAAGACTGCAAGTTCTAGTCCTGCTTTAGATGAACTTGGACTAAGTCATTCTCTCTCAGTCCAACCCACCTCACAGAGTTGTCATTGTGAGGAAAATAGAAGGAGGAAAGAGTATCATGTATGTTCACCACCTTGAATTATTTATAAAAATAATTAAGACAGAATAAAAATCAAATAAATAAATGAACACAGACAACTTATTTTTATAGCAATAAACTATTAAAATAACAACCCATCACAGTGAAGATTTGCTTTAGATAAGGCATAGAATTCTCTTAGTCTGTTTGGGGGGGAGGGGGAAGGAGTCAACAATTGCTTCCAAAATATTTTACTCATATTAAACTATAATATACTCTGCACTAAGAGGGAGAAACTTCCTCACTTCCATAGCTGAATTTCCTGTCTGGTGGCAGAATGTGTGATTAAGAACCGGGTCTGTGCTGAGAATAGTCTAACACAATAAGTTAAACAGTGGAATTTTAGCCATTCGCTGAGCATAAATAACAAGGTTATATAGCTATTATATTTATGGCTGCTTCCTAAAAAAACTAGCAGCAGTTTGCTCGCCTAATATTGCTGTTCAAACCTTTGGATCAAAACATGTTGGGTCCTTACAATGAAACTTTCAAAAACATTCTGTGGAAGTCAACATGTTTACTTTAAGAATATCTCACTGTAAGTGGAAAATTAGAATATAAGTCATTGTACCTATTAAAATAACAATTGTTCATTAATATTTGAGTTGGAAAAATACTTTACATTTTATTCACCAGTAAATTTTGAGATACAAAATACTAAGCCACAAACACCATATATTTTATAATTAATTGTTTTATGTGACATACTCAGCATCGAAAGTTATCAATTCATATTATAAATTTTATATAGCTTTCAAGTACCCTATATTATTGCAAAAACAGTAGCCTCTATGTTCATTTCAGAAAGCTGAGTTCTATCCTCCTTTTTCATTCAAATCTGCCATCAGAGGTATTTACTATAAAATACATCCTGTGTGCCCATGCGTTAAAACACTTGTCTCAAGAAGTTTTGAAGCAATTTAGTGTATCCTTAACAATTTACCTGTGCATGTGTTTCATTCTCCTGGAGCTGCAACTTTAGGCCTTCATATTCTCTATTCAAATGTTCCATAATTTTCTTGAATGCATCCCGATGTTTGGTCAATCTTTCTTTCTCTTCTTGCAATTTCTTAGCATGAGGAAATAATACAAAGTCAAACCACTCAAGGAGGACAAAGTATTTATATTTATAATTAAGTCTGCAGCACAGCATTTACCATAAAGAGCACATAAAATGAGATAGAGCTGATTTTTCAGAGTATGATTGAAGTGCTCAACCTTCGGTTTTAAGTTATTCTACTTTTTAGCAAGCGGAAAAATAAAAACCTGAAGATTTGCATGAATCCAGACTTCTAATTTCTTTAGAAATTCATACCTTTTATGTGAATCATTTCTTTCTCTTTCGCTGTGCTCATGCACTCACTGTAGAATTAATTTTGATTCCAAGCCAGTGTTTATGAACACATTGGATTCTGCTATTTTTTCCTAGCTTTTACTTTCTAACACATTTCCTCTTCTCATAAAATCTTTTGTTCATAGAAATAAATGGTACTTAAATGCTGAAACACTTGATATAAATAATGCACAATTAGAATAAAGGATCTAAGGGATTACAGGATTGTAAAAAGGGAGGTACTATTCCAGATCTATCAGAAAGATATATAGTAGGATAAAACTGGAATGGTTAATAACACATTGAAGGAGGACACAACAAACTCTAATCCCCAAGACTCAAATCAAGCAGTAAGAATGTATTGTCCAATAAAGCTTCACCTGGGGAACAGCTCTTAGCATGAAGGAGAAACAGATGGGATTTAAATCTAGACTGCATTTATCAGTTAACAAATATTAAAACAAAATTGCTAAAGTGAATCTGATTTTTTTCCCCCACCGGGGAAAGTGTGGCACAAAACTATTATAGCTGTACTGGTATGTACTTTTTATCTGTTAAAGCTAAGAACAAAAGGAGAAGTCAAAAAATGGGATTCATTGCTGTTATATAGGATAAGGGGGGGAAAAGGACGAACAGTGGTTCAGAAACAGATGCTAGTGCAAAAAGTACAGGCATGGTTGTTTATCTAGTATACCGGGTTATTGTCACAGAACAGTGTTTGTTAAAAGAATTGCACTAGCTGCTGATTTAACTGAGTTTAAAGCTTTAGCCTTAATGTATCTATCAAACTTTATGAGTTCTCCCAATTAAATGTCATATTATGGATCCAAGAAAAGGTGCCTTTTCTATCACAGCTCATTTTTTAGAATAGAATACCCCCAGATATCTGTATGGCTCCCACTTTTCCAGCCTTTCCTAAGTCCCTTAAGACCTGGTTCTGCTCCTAGAACTGGGTTTAGGATGTTTGTGGGGGCACTGCTTTATGATTTATTTCAGCTTTTGTGAGTGTTACTGTTCTTGAATCATCCAGGAAATTATATTTCGTTATGCTATAGTTTTTAACTGTGTTTTAATTACACATTTGATATTCTGAAAGCTCCTAAGAGTTTTCTTGGAATTAGGGTTAGGGTTATGTCCACTTCATATCAGAGTCCTTCCTGCTTATATCTATCAGAAACTTTCTTAGTTGTGTCACATCCTGCAGATATTTGCCTAGCAGGAATAGGATTTTTTGCATTGTGTCTTTCTGTTGAACAACAGGAGATAAGCCACCTATTTTACTCATTTTGGCATTCCAACATTTTATATTTATTTTATATGCCACTATTTTATATTGCACCTTATCTTATTTACCCAATTATCAAATGTGTTATTTACTGTTTATTACAATCATAATACCAGGTAGGAATACCATAAAAATAGAATTAGAATTCACCATATAATTTAGTACTATAAAGTATGGTAACATATTTAAGCTAAGAAAACAGTAAATACAAGCACTAGTGAAGGTGGGATAAAAGCTGGGTGAATTCCATACCAAACACTATTAGCATTTAACATAACCTCAATCTTGTATTTTATATTTTAAACTTTATGTCATAGAATATGCCTTATTTCAACTGTGTTGCTTCTGACAAGAATAAACTATAAACAAACATAACATCAAACTGTTTTGCATTGCTGGCAGCATATGAACACTTTAAATCATCATTTACACCAACACCACCTCCTCCCTGCAGCCATCTTTAGTTCTGTAAGGTAAGGAAACATAGCTGGGGTAGCCTGAAAATGCACCTTCTATAAAAAAAAAACCAAAGCATTGGGAGAGTGATTGGGAAACTGATCCCACTCCAAGAGAAAAGAGGGAGAGCCTGTTTTGGTTGGGTTTATTTATTGCCCATTCTAAACATCCATTCCTACAAGGAAGCGCCACTAATTTTCACAGCATTTCTTTCAAGTGAGAAGACTGTTGGCTGTATAAGGAAAAAGTTAAATGTTATTTTTTTTAAAGGAAAAATTTAAGTGACTTTTCAATTTTAGGCATGAAATGGTTTTTAAGCGATCACTGATATTTTAAAAGTTTTTTTTTTAAACCAGTCTGATTATTAAGCTTCTACCAGGAAGAATGGGAAGCCATTTGTAGCAGCTGGCTTGTATCTTGGGTTGCAGCAGTAAATATGTGAGTATTGCAACTATTTTGAGTTATTACTGACACATCAAATGGCTCTGCCATACTCAGTTGAGATAAGATAGGGGGAAATAGCCCTGCCTTATTTAACAGCGCAAGCCCTGTTGGAAGCGGTGGAGCATAATCCTACAAAAGTGATTATATAGTAAGAGTGGTTTCTATATATATGTTTTAGCAGGCCGAAGACCATTTAATGTCAAATATTTTAATTTGCATTTTGAAGAACGGGTTCTCAAGCACATTTCTCAATTGTTTTTAAAAGAATTGTCACATAGAAAAGAGAGAGTGAACTTATTCTTATTGCCCCAGTAGGCAGAATAAAACTATAGGTAATCTTTATTTACAGGTAATACCTTGATTTACAACAGTTTGTTTAGTGACCATTTGAAGTTATAATGGCACTGAAAAAAGTGACTTATGACCAGTGATGGGATTCAAATAATTTAACAACCGGTTCTCTGCCCTAATGATTTCTTCCAACAACCAGTTCATCAAACTGCTCAGAAAGCTAACAACCGGTTCTCCCGAAGTGCTGCAAACTGGCTTAATCCCACCACTGCATAAGCCCCTTTCTTTTTGCATAAGCCCTTTTCTTTCTCAAACCCATCATTGTATTGAAACACACCTCAGAAAAGAAATGGTTTTACAGAATGAGGAGCAATAGTGTTTGGGAAGGTAAATATTTTCAAATGTCTAAAGATTCCTGTCCACCAGGATGATTATTGTTAACAAGCTCTAATCACTTTTACCTTCCAGACAGATGTCCAAGTTTTCTGGTTGCTCATAAACTACCGGTACTAGATGCACCAAAAATAAAACTGAAATGATTTTAGGATAGAGACAGCAGCCCTTCTCTTCCTTGTTACATATCCTTGATTTGTGCACACCAGGAAGTTAAACTGACAAATGAACCAGAAAATAGGCAAGAATGGGATAGTAGTGATACCAACACAACCATCAGTGAAGACAACACATTTCCACAATGATCCTCTACAGAAAATATTGAGCCTAAATGGATGATCCAAACAAATTTGTGATGGCAGGTTTTTGTGGACACAAAGAGGGGAGAGATTTGTTTTAAATTAGCAGTGTGGAAACGCCCCTTAGCCATTTTTCCCACTATGAAAAAAAAGCAGAACCAATGGCACAACACAGGAAGGAAAAGCTGTATTTGGATTCTCTATAAAATGCTATGTATTAGACAGGGGAATTAATGATTACATGATTTTTGAATCACATATAAAAACCCCATATAATGCTAAACTATCAATTGCATTTGGATACTATACTGAGTTTTCATCTCAGGTTTGTTTTCTAGTTTAGTATATTTTGTGAAAGTCAGTTTACCTGGTTGTAAATGGCGAGATGAGTTATATATGAAACAAGAATAATAGTTCTAAAAAGCCCACTTGAGTTCAATGTGTTACGTACAAACCTAAGAATGGGTTGGTTCAGTAAAAGAGCCCTCTTTGAGGGAGATGGACAGTTCAGAAATGTGAAATGTAAATAAGTACAATAAACGAATAAAGAAAAAGTTACGTGTGCTCTTTAAATGCAGCTAGAGTACTGTATGAATTTAGAAAACTGGGACGATTGGAATAACCAGTAAAAGTATTTTACTGCTGGGGCATTGAACATAAACGATGGACTCTGCAGTTGTGACTTGCAATGTTTATGCAGATTTGTGTATTTGCATGAGAACAAACTCAGATATATTTGCAGGAAGTGCCAATTTGTGGTTCTTAAAACAAAAAGGCAAGGGACTGGAACAGTGAATGGCATGCTTCAACTGATGAGAAAAGATGCAGGCTTAACAGATTAAACAAGGTACTACAGGAGGAGCTGTGAGCGGGTTTTTCTCCGCTCATATCTAACCATAGTATAAACATATCGGGCAAGTTTTTCTTTCTGATGGCTATGCAAGAGACTGGCTTTATCTTTGTCCCCAGCAGCCGATGACTGTGTCAGCCTTAAGTTGTCCTCAGGTATATCAATGTTACAGTATTTGTATTCCCCTTAAGACGCCTTTGTCCAGTGGCTGGTAAAGTCAGTCATTCTTCCCTGGCCATAACATTAGAGGAAAAAGTCAGGCAGCCAGTGGAATCAGAGCAGTACCTACTGACTGTTAGAAGTTGTTATAGGCACACATTTCCCCTCTTCTGATCAGCAGCTAATTTTCCCCCCCCCTCCTCTGTACAAAATGAGACACAACAAAATTGCACAATAATAACAGGCTGCCCTGTCAGCACTACTCAGATACTTTAATGCTTTGGTCCTTACCAGTTTAGTACAAAGCTAAAATTCCAAAACAGTGAAATGGCAGGGCTAACTAGCACTTTGCCTCTCAAACAGAACATAAGAGGACTCTAGTAGCCAGCATTTGTTGTATGAAGAAAGGAAAAGAAAGGGAGAGAAATTCTGCTGTTTGTGACTCAGCTCCTTTTATGACTTGGATATTTTTTTTTTAACCTACTGTAGGTTGTAACAGAATGGAGCGAAGGAGGAGGAGGAGTACAAATAACAGCCTAAAAATGAAAGTGGAATCTCTCAGCTGAACCCTCCCCTTTCCTACTGCACTGCTTGGGATTGGTGAAGGCTTCTCCCGTTGGCTGGTGACATAGGAAAGTGTAAGACAGCAAAAGAAAGCATTGTATTTTTCATACGTTGCACATGCAAAATCAGGACACCACCATTTGGTAGGGAATAAAAACATACACAAAGGAGGCAGAATGAGGATTTGCTATTTTAGGCCAGAGATCAAAAGATGGTGGTAGCAGTTTAACTCAACAGTGAGAAGACTAGAGGGAGTTAGTCTATTTAAGGAAAATACTCAAAGAAAGGTGCTAAGATGGTGAACAAAAACAGCCTCTAGAAGCAAGAGAGATAGCAAAATATTCTATGTGCTGGAACACAACAAGAATGTTCTGGCCCTCATAGAAACAAGCCCAGTGCCTTCCAGGAAGGAAAGGTATTGGAAACAAAAAAATGGGCAAACTGATTCCAGAATGGCAAAGGACATGCTGCTGGACCCTACAACAAGAGAAAAAGGGCTTGATAAATAGTGACTTCCTGCTACAAGAATCTGAGATAAATGCATAGCAACTGGATCCTTAAATCTACTCCATCTGAATGACTGGCTATATACAAATGGACAGAGTGACAGGGATTTCATTCAAGGGACTATGTTATGAATTACCTGGATGATAGTTCACAGGAAGAAAATAGGTTACACCTCAGAAGGACTGGTTAAACATATGTTTGGCTGAAGCAAGATATTGATTAAGAAAATTTTAAACAAAATTCTGTAGGATATGGAGCAAAAAAGGAAATAAGGACTTAAAATGAAGTCTTTTACATTTTAGGAGAAAGAGAAGGTATTGGTACAATGAGGCCCATTTGAACTACAGTACTGTATATAGTTTGCTGAACATTAACAAAAACCATAAGGGGGGAAAAAAGAAGCATGTTGAAATTATCCCCATAACGCTAAGAAAGCCAAGAGAATAAGAGAATAAAGTTGGTGATACCGTCAAGAGCATTTAAAATAAACAGAAGATCAAAGAACAAACTTATGAATTATCTTTGAAAATACACCTGTTAAGTACCAGACAATGAGAATGAGAGATTGATCTGTAAGCATTTTAATTATAATGCAGTAATTGTCACAGATTGGCATGGATTTGTCAAAAAGTCCTGTCAGACTAATCTGATTTTTAAATGTAGTAACTTCTTTAGCAGACATAATATAGTTTGATTTCAGCATAATATTTGACACATCTACTTAAACAAGGTGGTTAAGAGGTGGCAGGGTAGTTAAAAATGTGGCTCAAAAATAATAACTAATGCTCATTAGTACTACTGGTATTATTAAACTGGGCTGAATTATTTGTAGGGTGCCACAAAGTTCAGTTCTAGATCCTGTACTATTCAATATTTAGATAATGAATTGAATTAAAAAGGAATGCTAATCAAATATATAGATGCCACAGATTGGGTGAGATAGTTAATACTTAAAAGAGAAATAAAATGCAAAATAATCTTATAGAATTATGGTATGGGCCGAAAATAACAGCTAAATGTATGGAGATTTAAGAAATGTTAATCAAATGCACAGGTGTAGGATAGGAAACACCTACCTTGATAAACATGATGCAGTAATTTATTACAAAATGAGTATCAATCAGCAGTGGTGATGTACTAGTAGAAACAAAAAAAAAAACAGTTCTAGCTTGCATCAACAGAAATACTGTTTAAGAAATGGGAAATAATATAATCAAATTATTTTGAATTGATTATATCCCACCTTCAGTGTAACGTTGACTTTTGGGAAACACATTTTAAGAACCAATCTTTCTTAAACTGTGAAACAGATTTGCTGAAGAACAACAGGTATCATCAGACAGGAAATAAAAGATAATAATAGTATGTTTCAAATATCTGAAAGGATATTTGACCAAAAAAAAAGTCAAGATCCCCCCTCACCCCGCGCTCAAGAGTGCATTTTATGGAATTGTGAACCGAACTCATCGGACAGCAAATTTAAACTGAATACATGAAATGCAGTGTGAATGCTGTGAAAAATCCTCACAGAAAGAATGATTCATTGATGGATCATAGACTCTTTTTCAAGCACACACTATGTAGACATTACCAAGATTATTTTAACTTGGATTCTTGCAGTGGACAGGAATATTATTTAAAGTAATATGTGTAAATCCAACCGTACAACACAATTCCATACAGATATTCACATGTACATGGTTTGCTTAACCATGATCTACTAAATAGATCCAGGGCTGGACCCAGGGCTAGATCAATGTTAAACTGTTTCCATTCATTTCTAACTTATAACTAATTATGAGCCCTTTTATGTTAGGCTAGTACTACCAGACAGTTTCCTGAATTAGATATCCACTTCAAATCAGTATTTTTTAATAAATATTTTATGCTAATTAATGAAATGAATATCACAATGGACATATGAGTTATCCAGAATAACATCTACATGTAAAAAGGGGGACTACAGATTATTAAGGCTGTGCTCAGTTGCCGTAGCAACCAGACTTCCAAAGTGATGCAATGAAGAAATAGCATCAAACAGCATTGCTAAGTATATATGACAAAGTCAGAGGGAAAGCAAGCCAGCCTAGTGGGGAGTTTTCTCACTGCAGAAAAGAGAACTGCATTGTCTGAATTTGCAGCCATGAACAGCAGTCAGTCCAAAACTGAAATTGAGGTGTTTGGGTAATCATCAGTTTAAACCTTGAATCTGGCTGGAGCAAGACAGGTATGTTCTATCTATGGAAAAGTGAATACATTCAGTGAGATTTACTGCATTACCATGTAAATGATAATAATGATTCCCAATTCCTTTCTAAAGGACTGGTGATAAATTTCATCGTACTGTAATTCTCAGTACCAGCAGTTGAAGAAAAGGAATTAAATAGATCAGCTTCCCAGTGGACATGTTACCTGGGGAAGAGCCCTAAATGGGGCCAAATGTATGTTTTCCTCTCTGAAGGAGCAAGGAAAGAAATTTCTGTATGATCCATAGTCCCAGTAACATCCACTTTGCCCTAGTGATATGACATTTCACTCATGTTTTGAATGCTATATGCAGGATATAAATAATGCACATAGAGAGGAATGCTTCATGCATGGTGCACTTATTCACTTAGTTAGACACTATCATTTATTCTTTCTTTACAAAACTCACTTGTAAACCTTGAGCATGGTACCTCAATTTAATTTAATAATGGGCTGGATGATAGGAAAATACTGAAATAACATCCAGACAGGACGAAAGTGTTATAAATAAATAGGAAACTGGATTTGGAGATTGAAGTTCAGCCTGTTGGCTCTCCCCGGAAAAGTAATTTTTCACTCTGGCACAGCTTTTTAGTCCTCCATTGTACTTTGATTTGCAAATGGCAGCTACTATGAGAATTGTCTTTATACAATTATATTTACTACACCAGCTGTGTCACTTCCTTAACCACTCAGATATAGTGTGTAACCCCTTGCTGACATCCAAATTGATTGTTGTAATGCATTCTGAATAGGGCTACCCTTGAAAAGTACCTGGAAGTTGCACTTGATGTACTGTAAAAATCTAACTAAAACAACTGCACAATATTATACTACTTACTGTAAATGCATGAGTGAGGGCAGAAATGTGTTTTGGTAGGAAGAAATCTTGCCATGTTCTTAAATTATTGGCACAAATTAACCATGCTGGCACAGTTAGAACAATAGTCACTTTTTTTTTTTTGCATGAAACAAATTATTGGATTAAAACTATCATTTGCATAATAGTAAATTAGCATAATTAGCATAAAGTGAGCAAATCCATGTGAAGCATAGATTATGCTTAAGCACAAGGAAGGGAATCATACAAATTTTGAAGCTGTCTTCTCTCTTAACATAATTGTTTGATCTATAACCAGCCTTTCCATTTAGCATGTATTCAGGGTGGCTAATAAATAATGACTAAATATAGAGTACCAAAATAATTTAAAAAATAAGTTAATTAACTTTAAGAATCATTAGTAATTTAAAGATAATTATTATTATTGAGTGTATGATGAGAACATGACAGAGGAGAAGTAAACATGTATGCACGATCTAAGTGATTATACTGTAAGTAAAACTTCTATGGGGGTATGGCATGGCAGTGGCCTCATAATTGGATGTCCAATTCAGCTATCCCGGAGGCCACCTCCGCCGTTGCTTCATGCGGATATTCTAGAGAACCAGAGAATGCAAAGTTAATTAATAGGCAACATTTAAGGTAATTATTTTTTTTTTAAATTAAATGGGAAGGAGCAGTAGAGCTGGATGTCATCCATTTAATGATGGCATCCACTTCCAAGTCACAATCACCTCCCTTTGCAATTGAATGTAGATATTAAACAGTACTACCTTTTAGATATAATCCCAGAACATGAACCTTAGCTTCAAAGCCCAGCCCTGCTAGTTAAATGAGAATTATTCTGTTGTCAAGGGTACAGAACCTGCTGAGAGGTTCAGGAGAATGAGGGGAACCATACTCCCTACTTCTAATTTCTGGCATGAGAATCGGCAAGATAATCAAATCAATATGATATGCTACTGGAAAGCAAATTAATATGGGCCCTAATAATCAGTATTGTCCAGATGAGTCTCTTCTTTAATTTTCTCCTGCATGAAGACCAGACCTTAGGAAGAATCTTCATTTCTCCTTGATTTTAGGGCAGTGTTGGTGAACCTTTTGGGTGTGTGTGTCAAAAATTTGGAAAATGCCTAACCTGACTTTGCTGTCATCACCCTATACCAAACAAAAGAATAGCAATTCTTTACATATTCACTTATTTTAGAAAAAATAGTGCAATCATATGGGTGATCCTCAGAATCTACCACTTACTGCTTACCTTCAGGGTATGACTTCTCTGTTGCCAGGCCCCTGCGGTCTACTTGAGGCAGCTCCGGATCACATAAAGCCTTCATTCTTGAAACTGCTTTGGAGAATACTCTTCTGTGGCCTCTGCATTCTCCCCAAAACATGCAAAAGCACATCCCATTCTTGCATAATTTCGAATGCTCCAGAGACTTTGCAAGAGCACACCATTCTCCATGTGGCCTTTGTAGCCTTCAAAAATTGTGCAAGAATAGGGCAGGCTTTTGAGAATGGTTGTGGTATGTTATCTTTGGTAGATGTCATGGGTTCTCTGTCACTGTCTTAGGATGAATAAAGTAGGGAGAAACTAGAGAGAAACAACACTGATGCAGAATGGCTGAGGCTGCAGGCACTAGAAAATATAAGTTATCTTACTCTTTTCAAATTTGATTGGTTTAGCATATTGCCCAATTCAGTAACAGCCACCATTTTAGACATAAAAATAACAGAATTTGAAATCAATTCTTGTTTATATTCTGATGAACAAGAATGTTGTTTTGATGAGCAAGGAAGATTAACATACTTCATTCTATAGCACATTAGGACAGCATATTCTGCGATCAGCTATTATATGTTCTCTGCTTGTTTGATTTAGATTTAGCATGGTGCGTGAATGCTGCTGTTGAGGTTTATAACATGAAGCCAACCTTGCCAACTATGGTCTATGAATAAGCCACAATTGGCTGTTGTATATCTTGTCATTATGAATTATGAATACATCATAGTTAAACAAGCCATGACAGTGTTATGTGAAGTATCAGAGATACAGTTGGGCAGCACTTAGTCAACAATCTTATATTTATTTACTTAGGAATAAGTACTAGAGAACGTAGTGGGATTTACGTCTGAATAAATATGAATATGATAGCTGGTCACCAGGGTTATAACAGAACCAACCTTAAATCACATGAGAAAGAAAGATATTATTAGTGTACTGTATTAGCAGTACAATGGTCCTTGAACCAATTTGGCTATAATTAAAGATCCTAAATCCTGGAATCAAGCAGCTGTGAGACTTTGGGCCAGTCACTTTTTCTCAGCCCTAGGAAGGAAACAATATCAACCTATTTCTGAAAAACCTTGCCAAGAAAATTGCAGGGACTTGTCCATGCAATCTCCAATAATTGGGCATGATTATATGGAAGAAAAAGTAAATAAATAGAGCATTGGCCCTTTTGCCCATTTGGGTATAAGCTAATGTTTCTAAATGTTGTCCAGGGGACACTGGAGTTCTTTAAAAAAAACATGGCAAGGTACCTAATGTCTAGCTAGAGTTAAAATGAAGGGCCAGGGTCTAAAAATTGTCAAATAATTAGAGAACAGTAAACAATGCAGCAGCATCAAACATGGCTAGTATTAATACCTGAGCTATAGCTTTTTATAATATACAATGCCATATCAGTATTTATTGATACCGTGTTTCCCCGAAAATAAGACAGGGTCTTATTTTCTTTGGACCTCTAAAATAAGCACTTGGCCTTATTTTCGGGGAGGTCTTATTATTTTTGAGGTGCAGGAGATGGTAAGTGTGGTCACCTCATGGCTGCTGCTGTATTTTGGGGAGGGCTTATTTTCAGGGGACGGCTTATTTTAGTGCATGCGTTCAAAAGCTTGATTGGGCTTATTATCTGGGGAGGGCTTATTTTCAGGGAAACAGGGTACAGATACATTGTTTTAAACTTTTTTAAAATGAAACTTTTATTCTAGAAGCTATTAGTAATTTGGTATATTTATTAGATAGACTATGTTCCACTACCAAGTTTGTAGTAAGCTTACCGGTTTTTATTCATTATTGGACCATATGATACGTAACCAACCTGATGGTCTCCAAATACCATCCAGTATGATTTGAAAGGCTCTTCGTAAACAAGAATTCACCATTCAATATCTATCCTGTTGTCATAGAATATGATCATTCATTTTTAATCTTTTAATTTAAACCAGTCACCAATTGTTATATAAGATGTACAACACATATATAAAAGTTCTTGCTATGTATGTATCAACTTTAACAAAGAGTCCTATTTCCTACCCATATTTTATGATACACATCATCACTTTGAAATCCAGGGCACTCAAAAATAAAGTGTGAGCAAACATTTTTTTCCACTTAAAAGACTGAGCACATCTACTTTCAAAAGCAGAAAAGTAGCAAGTATAGTAGAAGTGTGACATTTCCACAAATGCTTGATTATGTATCATTTATTACAGAATATTTTACATCAACTTTTTCCAATCTGACACATTCTAGGTCACGGTTAACTATGACATCTATCACAAGCTAACAAGAGCATTGCCAAGCTGCCTATTAATGATGGAAGATATTGTCCAACATACTGGAAGACACACAACTGTGAATTTAATTTGGGCTTTTCTGAACACTGTGTTACATCTTCACACCCATACTTCACTATTAAACAAATATACATTAAATATTCACTATTTCTCAATATTTTCCCTTGACCTGCTAGAATACTTAGGGCAAATTCCTTAGCAGCAAATGCATCTTTCTGTCTATATCTAAATCCTTTATCTTTGGTTTAGCTATTACATTCAATATTTTGTTAAAATATACAGCATGACTACTGCAGCACATCTGAATTCAGTGCTAACACATGTTATGTAAATCATGTAAAACATATTGTGTTCAAACTAATCAGAACTAAAACCAATGTATTAACTGCATGACCAGGGACCTGTTTCATTATATGCACGAACTGTTATACAATATGCATTCAAAGGAAGAATTTAATATTTTGTTAACTACCTTATTAAGTCAAAGACTCAAAATATATTTATCACGCTTTTACAAAGTAAAGGCTTCATAAAGTATATTATCAAAAAGCTAAATAATAATCAAATTATTAAACCTATGAAAAGGTCTGTTCCTGATTCTATTTCGCTAGCTGACAAAAAATATTAAATGCATAAGATCTCATGATTCAAATAATGTTTACTGACAGATACAATACTTTTTCTTTAAAAGGTACTAAGGTACTTTTAAACATATTCATATTTGAAGCTTTTTCTCTGAAAAGCTCAAGTAGCATATGTAGCACTCCCTCCTCCAATATTTCACAATGATACTATGAAGTACATTGTACGATCAGAACTACCACTAAGTTTAACCTGGGTCTTTAACAAGACATGCCAAAGTTCAAACAGTAAAACACCTAGTTCTGGCAAATACATGTACTGAAAGGACTATTCCAACCTCTGAAAATTGCTCCTTGTCATGTCTAACACTTTGCACAGGGGAAAACAAACACAGGCATCCAAGCTTTTTTGACAGGTAGAAAAGATGTTCCACAGATCAACTTTCTCTTTAATTTGAAAGAGATTCCTCTTGCGGCTTCGACATTCACAGAGCACTAGGGCTAAGTACAACTTTAGCTCATTTAAAAAATAAAAATAAATCGTGAGTTCCATCATTGCCCTCAGAAGCATAATATCAGCATTTAGAGGATACCTGCTTTCAGCCTTCACAAAGCTCAAAGAGCATCTGCGCTGCCTTAGGGGAATGACATCAAAACTTTGCAAAGTACCTCCCCCCCCAAAATATATATATATATATGAAAAAAACGAAGCAAACCCGACCCATCCCTTTAGCTTTTAGAATCCCACGTAATGTGCCCGACTGAGCTAAACGGTAATAACTTTGCCTCCGCAAAATCAAGAGAAAGCCTCCCGTTTCCGAGGTAATCACTTCCATTCGGAAACGACAAGGGAGTAGGGCTCTGTAATCGGGGGTGGGGAGGGTGGGGAATAAACCGGCGAGGAAACGCCTTGTTGACAACCACGGTGTGCCCGAGTTTACTACACCACCCGGCCGACTCCTTGCTAGGGATGAGCAAAAAGCCGAAACACCCGTCCCACCTTGTGCCTCCTTCTCACCCACCCACCCATCACCGCCAGCAGTGCTGACAAACGGCGCTCCGCTCCCTCCTCTTCGGCGCGTTACCTTGCGGACCCCCTTGTAAATGTAGAAGTAAAGCTCCCGGCCCACATTGAAGCAGAGCCGGTCCCCGTTGCCACTCTGGTCGTTGACGTTGACGAAGGAGACGCGAACGGGATTGGAGCCCTGCGAATTGAAAGGCACCCGGTTGGGCCGGCTGTACTCCGAGTGGCTCAGGAGCTTGTAGAGCCCCTCACGGGTGGTAAACTGGGTCTTAATCTCGTTCATCTCCTTCCCTCCTCCCTCCGCCGCCATCTTGGAAAGGAGCATTCATCGTCTTCCAGTACCCGGATGAAAGGCCAGCGCGCAGACGCAGCAAAGAGGGAAACTGTTTCTCCTGTCTGAAAGCGCATGAAGGGAAGCTGGCGAAACGTTCGTGCCATGAAGTGGGAGGAGCGAAGCCTTTCCCTGTTTACCGCGATGCTGCGCATGCGTCAGTTCGGCCTGCTGCAACGGGATGAGGTGGAAAAGATTAAGAGAGACGGGCTTTCGGAGTTAAGGAAGTGATGGAAAGATTAAAAGAGATGAGCTTTCCGAGTGAGCATGCGCCGAACGGGAAACTACTTCCTGGTGCTTTTGCGTTGTAATTTTGTATTTGATAAGAGGGAAGTTGCAGCAAGCGCTCTTTACGAAAATAATGCAGGTTAACTGCGAGTGTGTATTTGGAAAATATATTGCACAGCTTTTTCGTTGCTCGATTCGTTCTATAGTCTTCATTTGCACTCCTGCGATTGTATAACAGCTGTTATATCCAGTGATTCAACTTTTAGTTATTCACTCAATCTTCACAGATAAATAACATATATTCTGTAGCTTTTGTTGCTTCTTGCCTCCCAGGAATGGAGAGGATTTTCTGTATGAATGCATTTATGAATATAGTGGAAAGTTACCACACCCGTTAAAATGCCAGAGCTTTGTAAATGTAAAAGAAAAAAAAATCAGATCAAGATAAATCACTTTGGAATTTTTCCCATCCTTAGTATAACACACAAGGTGTACAATTCAATTGCAAAATAAATATTTTAGAAAATAAATTAGAATGTGGCTGCATAAGTGTTCACAGCCTCTTATAAGTAGGAATTTGGCTCTGTTCAGAATTAATCACGTTCAAACTGATGTTAAATGTGTCTTGTCCGCCTCCAAACAGTGTGCTTCTCCTAAAGGCCTCTCATTTGATGCCCTTCCCACTCCGCCTCTTCTGTTGCTCCCTCCCTTGCCCGCATCCTTGGGGGAAGTGAGGGCATCTGGGTGGTGGTGGAAGGAGGAGAGAGAGTCCCGCAGGGTTGTCGGCACCTTTCCTCAGCGGCATCTCAAACTCATGGAGGATGGTAGGGCGGCTCCCTGCCTGCATGATGGACTGTGGCACCAGGTGAGCTCAGAGACATACAGGGAGAGAGAGGAAGAGGGAGGGATGAATGGGTCACTGGACATGCGGCTGACAGGTGGCTTCCAGTGCCAGAGAGGGTGGGGAAGAGAAGTGGCCTGGCTGCCACTGCCTTTCATTGGGGTGCGTGGAAAGAGATGGGGCTCCTCAAATCTCTTCTTCCCCCCCCTTGCCAGGCATGGCAGGGCTTCCTGCCGCTCACTTCAGCCAGTTTGCCGAACTCTAGAAAAATTTAGCTACTGATTCTACTGAACCGATGCGAACCGGCTGAATCCTACCACTGCATGCAACACAATGATTATCAACAGACTGTCACTTTGAGAAATATGGCACAACAGGAAAAGGATATAAAAAAATTCCCAAGGCATTGGATATACCATGCAACCAGTGGTGGGATTCAAATAATTTAACAACCGGTTCGTCCAGTGTCAGATTGGCCATCGTGGGATGTAATATCAAAAAGTCTTCCCCAACAGTAATAAAGAACTATGTAAGGAACTACTTTCCAAAAAGTTGGAAAAACCATTAGCGGGTCTTCCTTTTCTACAGCCTCCAAACCACTCCAAACCATTTTTCGAGACTGAATAAAAACAACCTCTCTCAATTCAGTTTCAATATCACTTATTTTTAACATTGAAAAATGTTACCTTCAAGATCTGGTGTATAGACATAATATTCTGTTTGAGCTCCCCCGCAAACAGTCCATTTATTGTGTTAGAAAAATGCCTCACTTTCCTAACCATTTGCTGTGGGGCTTTGTGCCTCCATGGCTCTTTGTGCCAGAACATTTTGGTAATTTTTTTTTTGTGTTGGGTAGTTTGATCAGGAAAATGTCAACCTAGTACAAAGTTGAACGTGGATTGTGGGTCTTTAAGAAGAGCAGTATTTCCATTGATAAGTAGTAGATAAGTAGAAAGCAGCACCAGTTGGGAAGAGCAGCCACATCTTCCATTTCAGCACCAATTTGGAAGACATACGTAGCTACATTATTTGCTCTGGGGTTGCAGTCATTGTTGTAATCTATTTTGCACAGTGTGAGAATGCGTGAGCCAAGCAGGGGCCATTGCAAAAGTGAGCTGGTTTCCAAGCATCCAAATTGTAGTCACATGACTGGGGAAGGTAGTGCAGGTCATAACGTTGAAGATAGGTCTTTAGTAACTTTTTCTGAGGCCATTGTAAGTGCAAACCATTGTTAAATAAATGGTTGTAAGTCCAAAATTACCTGTATCAGCCTTCCTACTGAGCCCTAAGGGAAAATATGTTGTGAGACAAATGGTTTTTATACCAATATATTTTCTTCTCATCTCAGGAATTAGAAAAAAATACCAATGTGTGGATGAGCTTATAGGTCTAGCTAGATATTCTATGGATCAGGGGTGTCAAACTTTCAGCGCGCAGGCCAGAGTCATACACTGACCACTATCACCATCCCGTGGTGGTTAGCTAAGGGGGGGATTTCCATACGTCACGTGACAACAGCGTGTCGTCATGCGTTTGACACAACTGCTATTGATTATAATGCCCTGAATGCCATATGAAAAATGTTAGAAAACCATCTGCAGACCCTTATAGATCAGTATATAAGCAATTTGTCTGAATTTAGTTTAACCAGTCGTATTTAGAAATATTTCCAGCAAATCATAGCTGTGAAAACCAGCACCTTGAATGACATCCAGAAGCCAACTGATACAGCTCACAGAGCAGGGGTGACATATGCGTGGAGGGAGAAGTGCCTGTTACTGCTAGCACCACTGCATTTTGAACCAGCTGTAGCTGCTGGCTGGTTTTCAAGGGCAGCCTTGTTTTGTATTGTCTGATCCTGTAGCTTCATTTTTGCATTTTCACTGCTATTGTTTCAAATGGCACGTTTTACATTTTGTAACCATCTATAACTATCCTCCCTCGAATTGTATAATGATGAGGACTTTTTCTCCATGGAAACTACACCATAATAACCTGACTAGCCATTACACTGCTGCTACAAGGCAATTGCTTTATTTATTCATAAGACCTATATGACTGCCCACCTTCAGTCACAACTCTGGGTGGCTCATAGCAATCGTACAGAACCAAAACATCATAGGAGAAAAATGATAAAAGATAATAAAAAAGCAATAATGGCAACAAGAAAAACTTGGAGTCACAACCAATCTCCTCCAATGCAGCTAGCACCACCATCTCCAGGCTCCAATCTCACCCTATCCAAGCACTAGGGGGAAGGAGTAGCCTTCCAGAAGGCCAATAGACTGGGGACCTGCTGAAGGGAAGAGTATTCTAAGGGAATATGAAGCGAAGAGAATTCCACTAGGGCAGAGTTGCTATGGAAAAGGCACCCTTCCTTCATTCCACTAGATGGCAACATTTAAGGGCGGGAACCTAGAGCAAGTCTGCTCTTTCCAGGTTGGTAGAACAGAGCAGATACACTCAGGGAGAGGTGATTGTGCAAATAACCTGGCTGTGTGATATGTAGAGTTTTTAAAAAGATAACCAGCACTCTTGAATTAAAGCTGGGGGGAAACTGGGAGTCAGTGCAGCTCACTCAATAGGGGTGTATAATGGGCAAATTTAGGGGCATCCCAAATCACGTACACTCTTGCATTCTAGACCAGTTGTAATGAACACGAGCAAGGGCGCCAGTCCGGAAATTGGCATAATTAGCATTCAAGGGTTACCCTGTGGAAAGATGGGTAGTGTTTGATCGCGCAGTGAATGAAGACTGGAGGCATCAGTGACAATCAGATCTCTTTATTGTGGTTCAGCTCAAGATTATCCG
>JANHFT010004772.1:34541-47019 GCA_032467955.1 Pseudoxenodon macrops
GTTTCCTGCCTAGGCAGGGGGTTGGACTAGAAGACCTCCAAGGTCCCTTCCAACTCTGTTATTCTATATTCTATAATAGACACAAGATTGGCTCAAGAAGTGATGAGTGTTTTATTGCACTATATATGTTTGTGGAAGATCTTTATATGTTATGCGATGAATCTGTACTATGCAAAGAAGAAAGAACATTGCATATGTTCTTGCAGGTTTTCTGGTCACACCTTGATAGTTACATACATCTAAATATAATTTCAATTGCTGGAAAGCTTTCTCACCATTCTGGCTAGGGATAGTCAAGGCAAGGCTAGAAAACATCACACGCTGGGTATTTGAGATTACATATTAAATATAGAGTATTTATTTATTAAATTTGTTTGCTGCCCATCTCACTGCAAGGAAGATACAGCTGTGTCTGCTTTGATCTAATTCAAGTAGTCAGTCTGATTTAGAAAATGGATTTGATCTGATCTGAAACATCAATTTGTACAATTGGGTTATGTATTGATTTATTAATTCTTTCATTCTTATATACTATCAAATCAATACAAATGCATAGAGTCATTCATGGAGTATCAAACTGTCAATTTGATTTAAATGAAAAGGACTTCTGAGCATGTGCAAAAGTCCATTAAATCCATCTGGAGACATCTGATTCAAATGAAAGCTTAGAACATTTTTGACAATTCAAATCAGCAAATATATTAAATTAGGAGACTCAAGACTCCAATTGCTTAGGATTCTTTGAATCAAATCTCCAAGGGGAATAGTTTATACAACAGTGGGTTTAATATATGTTGAAGAATGATATAAACAAATACCTCTATATACAGATACCTATTTATAATTTTGAGAGTGTCCTTTTTTCCCTACGCTGAGTGGGGAAATCCATTTCTTTTCTATTATAAATGATTTCTGCATACACTCTGCCTTTGCTGTTCTGTGTTTACCAAAAATAAAAGGATCATATTTTAAAAGTGTTTAATGTGTATTTAAAAACCGGACACTTCTTCTCTTCCCAGAGAATAAAACAAAGATCCTGTGGGGCATTGTAGTTGACAACACCTGTGATGAATTATTTGTAAATGTAATGAATTACATTACTAGGGGCATGTCAAATTATACGTCGATAATGAATTTTTGGATGCATCTGCTATGTAATTGTTCCCAGCGGACATGTATTCATCTTCACCTGGCATTATTTTCCTGATTTTGGTGGATTTTTTTTAATTATGCATTTTCGTTCCTATCATAATTGTTACCATGATCCCTGTTCCTTTGTTCTAATCAGTCCCCTTTAATGCTGTGCATATTCTGAACAAAGGAGGAGGAGAAAACACACACACAGGGATATTGGCTAAACAAAACCCTGGTCTTTATGTGTTACTGTGTAACAGCCTACTTGGCTTGAGAACGTTGGGTGGTGTTGACAGGGAGATCAGTTGTTTTCCTGCTTCTATCTGCCAGCTGCTGCTGCAGTGTATTCTGAAGCACACAAAATGAATAAAAGTTAAAAGCTGTGCCGATGACAGATATGCTTGCCTTGCTTTTATTTGGTCTATCTTGGATTTTAATAAGGCAAATAAAGCAAATTGAGAGTGTAAACCAGCCCGTGTCTCGCCTTGACTTTTGTTATGGAAACATTCTCAATGAAACGATCTTTCGTCAGTTTACGAGACCAGAGAGCACCGTATTTGTGTTAGCCAAGTGTACACAACTTTTCAACATAATAGTGTTTGCTATCCAGAGCTCAGTTCCACTTCACAAATTTATTCTGAGAAGGCAAACCTTGTCATTAATACCACAACTCATGGATGAAAAGTCCTTCTGTGAATAATACAGTTGTTTCCCTATTTGATTTGAGGCAGCTGATTGATATGTAGCCCAGTCCAAAAGAAGAATTCAACTGAAGTACCAGAATTGAAACTAATTTGCAATCTATTTTGATTATAAACCTGCTGGGAAATGTGATCTAAGGTCTGATTGCTTCACATTGCTTACTTCTAGTCTAAGCTGTTCAATATTCACTGAAAGTCACCCTAGTTCTAGTTATATTGGGATAACCTCAAGTACTAGTAGTTCTTGACTTACAACAGTTCGTTTAGTGACTGTTCAAAGTTAAAGCACCACTGAAACAGTGACTTATGACTGTTTTTCACACAGCATGTCCATGGTCACATACTCAAAATTCAAACACCTAGCAACTGATTGGTTGCATGTGACCATGTAATCACCTTTTGCGACCTTCTAACAAGCAAAGTCAATGGGGAAGTCAGATTCACTTAACAACCCGATTACTAACTTATCAACTGCAGTGATTCATTTAACAACCGTGGCAAGAAAGGTCTCAAAATGTGGCAAAACCCACTTAACAAATGTTTCATTTAACAACAGAAACTTTGGGCTCAATTGTGGTCGTAAGACGAGGACTATTTGTATAAGATAAGTGGAAATAATGTTACTAAAATTTCTGCCCAGCAAACATTTTGCTCTGCACCACAATCTGGATAATCCTATGGTCCAGAATAATTAAAATATTTTATATTCACCATTCTGTGAGATGCCACTATACTATTTGCTTATTCAGCCAGTTTAGAAATTCCTATAGTCAGGCTATAATTGAAATATATGCATTTGTACAGGTATTTAGAATTTATGAAAAATATGAACTTCTAATCAGTTTAATATCCTTTTGGCAGTATGAACATTACTGTTATAAATCTGGATTTATTTCTGAAATCAGAAAAACACACAGATTCAAGATGAACTGCTCATTCATATTGGAATTACCAGGTTTTCTTTGCTTGTTACACAAGCACCTTGTCATAACTTAGAAACATTACTGGACTTCTCTAATTCCACATAGGAATGATGTAAGATAATTTAGCACAGATTTTGCTGCTATAGATCATGAAACATGTTCTAACATACTTACCTTTTGTCAGAAATTGAAAAGAAATGGCTTTTTAATTGGTGATCTCTAAAAGTTTTAAATGTTATGATCTGATGACAGCTGCATTTGTTTACTCAAGGGACATTTCTGACCATGTGCTTTTTTATAGGTTGCATTAGTCAACTGTATGCACAATTATGGATTATGTGTAAATAATTATTCAGAATATGTAATTGCAAGGAATTGATGTCTACTTTAAAATAATTAAAGTTATGAAAATTCAAGAAGCAACTCAAACAGGAGACCAAAAAGGTTTATTACTCACAATGACTGCATTAAGAAAAAACAAAAATGGTATAACAGAGTCAGCCCACTTGCACTGTGAAAGGCTTAAGTTAAGACAGAATAAACTTGGGGATCTTGGCTCTCCTGCTAATGTCCATACCTAGAAAAAAAATATTTTCCTTTTAGGACAAAGCAGCAATTATGTCAGAATACAATCATTTTTCTAATCTACAAAGAAGTTATTTAGCTTTATAATCTATGACGGATACATTTATATATTTATTTATAGGACTGCTTATCTCAAAACAATTCATTTAAAAAACCCTATAAAAATAAATCTCTGGCACCAGGCCAAACAAGTTCCCAGCAAAACACCCATCCTAGTGTGAGGAAAAACCTCATGCACTTCCAGAAGGTTAAAAGGGTAAGGAACCCTCAGATCTCAGGTGGGAGACTATTCCAAAGGGCTGGGGCAGCCACGAAAAAGACATGCCTCTGAAGTCCCATCAGATGACAACATTTAAGGAAAGAGAACCTGGAGTGCGCCCACTCTAACAAAGTGGGGTTAGCAGATATATATTCTCAGGGAGAGATGGTCCTGCAAATAACTTGGCCTGTGCTATATACATAATCCGGTTAGTACTTGGATGGGAGACCAATAGGAAATAGCAGGAAGGTTAGCTAAATTGGTTTTAGAAAAACATACTAGAAGAAAGTGTTAGTAAATCACTTCTGGTTGGTAAGAAAACTACACAAACATTTCCATGAAAACACCAGAAATTGATCTTAATTTGAAAGAATCCTGATTCGCAAAAAAATTGGTATTTTACAGAAGTTTTGAATGCCAAAATCACAAAAGTTTGTTCTTGGTCATGTTTAAAGGGAGAGATATGAGGTGGTTGAAAACATCTAGAGAAAACTAGGTTGCATTTTCCTGATTTAAGAGACGACATCTGCAAATTAGGAAATCATACTAAATAACTCATATATCACTGCGCTGCTTGTTAACTGCTGGTTTGCACAAGCTGGCAATTCTGCCATTTAAAAAGGAATGAAACATTACATCATGCTTATACCACATTTAACTGATGGGCACAGTTGACCTGAAATATGTTGCATACTTTACATGACACAGAATGTTGAAAATCTCTGTGAATCTTAAGCAATATTATTTCTTTGCTCTGAGATTCTATTATTGACACTTGTTTATGATGCTGCAATCTTATTGATTCTTATATATTAATTAAGATCAATAGAAATGTCTCCATGACATAGATTTTATTGCTGCTTATTACAATAAAAAACACTGATAAATTATCAGATTTAACAGTCATTTGGCCATAAACTGTTATTAATGTAGTTGCAAATCTGCTCCATTCTTTGGTTTCAAATCTGTATCTATCAAACCAAGTTTACAAATATACTTTATACGGTTATTGGTATTTTAATAGATATCAGATTAACTACCTTATTTCCAAAGACGTTTAGTCCTGAGTACAGATAGTCCCCATTTAAAGGTCTACCTTTCCCAAGATCTACCCTTAAATCAAATTTGTATGTAAGCTGGAACAATATAATTGTATAAGTAATACCCTGTTTCCCCGAAAATAAGACCTCACCTGATAATAAGCCCAATAAAACTTTTGAGCTCATGCGCTCAAATAAGCCCCCCTCTGAAAATAACCCATCCCCAAAACACAGCAGCAGCCATGAGGTGATCACGCTCGCCACCTCTTGCACCTCAAAAATAATAAGACCTTCCCAAAAATAAGGCCAAGCGCTTATTTCGGAGGTCAAAAGTAAATAAGACCCTGTCTTATTTTTGGGGAAACACGGTATTGAATAATGAACTTGAACCATTATGTTATTTAACTTGAATCACTGTGTATTTAACTCAAATCAGGGCATTCTTAACCTGGGAACTTGTACACAATCATTCTATTTATATAATGAAATATACCTGCAATCTTGAATATAAGTCTGCATATTGTATACAAGTATATGCTATACTTTTATCTATTACACTTTTTTCTACTGCCTAAAGTAATTTACCATAATTCATACATGCTCATGTACTTCATCTACATCCCTTTAAAGCAAATGGAAGTGCCAATTTCAGCTTGTCAAAACACTCTTAATATAAGCTCTATCTATAATCAAAACACCTGGATGAAATTAGGCATATGCTATGGTTAACTGTATTTCCCTTATTTAGGCAAGTGTATGATACTTACTTCTGAAACTCCCATTCTCGATTATCTAATGGGCATACCTGCCGAGTCTTAAGCCAGCGGGAAATGCAATGAAAATGGAAAGCGTGCTAAAAAAAAAAGGAGGGAAAGTTATGAAAACAGCATGCTGTAAACTGTTTTATTTCTATTTTTACATTGCAGAATTACTTCAGAGATCGATGAGATCAGCAGCATATTCAGGGTAAAAATTATCACCAGGAATTGCAAGGCAAAGCCTGATGTATAAAGATCTCCACCCTCTATGTTACCCATCATCTCAGTTTTTAGCTTGCTATTTAAGCCTTTTAATTTTAATTGCTTTATATATATATATATATTTTTTACCATATTTTAAAAAAAACTTTTTTATTATATTGTAAGTTGCCCAGAGTTGCTGCATCAGTGAGATGGGCAGCATAAAAAATTAATTAATAAATAAAACAGTTTCAACCAAATACAATAACTTTAAACAAATTTCAGTTATGTTAGAAAGGAGAATGTTATTTGGTTCACTGCATTCCCCCAAATTTGGAGTCTGTTTCTAAATATTTTGCTTTTTAAGACTTCTAGCTTATTTATTACTGGAAATTATTAGTAATTCTTATTGCTACTGGAATAATAAATGTATTTAAATGGCATAAAAGTAGATTCCTTACATTACAAACACCCCATGCAACAGTGCATTCTTCCGAGGTAGCTGATGCTTGGTTAGCTTGGCATTCTATGCCTGCAAGAACAAAAACAACATTAATGTTATGATTCATAACTACTTATTTGAGTAGATGAAACAAGAACCTGTGATGACAAGTATGTTCTTTGCTAAAAGTGAGACTGGAGAAACGAGACAGCTATATTGTATGAGTAACAAAGAAGGCTCAATATGACATAATAAACAATTTCTCCATTTTTTATTTTCATTACATCATGACAAGCTATAGAAGCCAACAGACCAGGCATAGCAAGCAACACCGGTTCTCATAATCATACTGACATGGACAAATTTGTGTCAATTTTAAATTTTATTTTACTGTACTGCAGATGGTTTATCCTGTTTTCAACATTAGAAGCAGCTATAGTCAAAAGTGAAAATGAAGAGATGCTACATTTGTTAGATTTTAGAAGCTTATACTTTGGTTTGACAGAAATTAAACATTTTAAGTAAACATCAATATATTTATAATTACTGATTGAATAAATTTTTTAATTTTTGTTCATAGTTTCATAAGCAAACCAAATTGATATAATCTGTCAAACCCTTAAAAACTATCTACCCTTCCATTTCCTCCCAAATTTCTGTCTTGCACCTAGAAAAACAGCTTCTTTTCTATTCTTATTTCAAAGTTCTGGAACATTCATATCTTTACATGCATCACTGGTGAGTTCTAATCTGCAACCCTGGTAAACTGGATATCTCTTCCTAAGTGTAAAAAGGATGGATATGTGGATATAGACAGTTTTGCATTAACATTTAACACCACTATTTTAAAAATGGTGCAGCAGCCAATTGGCAGACAGTCTAATGCATTCATCTTAGTTGTAATATATTTGTGGTATCGTGCACTAACTTTCATCTCTGGATTACTCTTTAAGGAAGATGTACAGAATATATAGCAGTATTACAAATCTGAGATTAGCACAAGTGTACCAGGGCTGTCCCTAAGGAAAACTTAGATGATGTATCAGCCCAAAGAATGGTGTTGGACCCCAAGATATGCTCCTTCAGCAAATCTACAAGCATTGCTAGATAAGGTATTTATTCCTGCAGTGAAAATACAATATATGACCATTTAAAATAGATAAATGTCTGGACTGATGATACAGTAACAAATCCTCAATGCATCCAGCCATTCTTTCAGCTAGCTTTTTCATGTCATATTATCTGCAACAATTGAAAACATAGGTATTTGGGTATATTTTTTCAAGAATCTTGTCAATATTCTGAAGCAGGGAAGGAAACATTGATCACACGGAGATGAAAAACATACAGCATGACATGCTTGAATAGAATCTGCATCAAACTGTTATTTTTGACAGAATTTAGGAAATTCATTATAGCAGATCGTCAGTATTTTCAGTAAATTAAGAGAAGGCTTTATGTCACTCCACCAAGTTGTTCTAAATAGTTACGTAATGCAACGGATTCAACAAAATGATTTTCTTTGCCGTTTCCCCTGACTCCATACTCTAGCACAGGCGTGTCAAATTGGGAGACCTCGGGCTGGATGTGTCACACATAGGCCATGCCCACCCCAGCTCCGCGAAGGGGAAAAACATCGTAATACAGCACGTGATGCCGCGAGTTTGACACCCATGCTCTAGCATATAACTGATTATCCTCATAATAAGGCCCACAACAGATACACTCCAGCTGTTATTCACCCTTGTTTCACTCCTTGGAGCTAAGCACAAAGCTAAACAAATGTTTTTAGTGTCAGAAAACAGATTCAGAAGCAGTTATGACAATGGCTTAATTTGCCTCATCATTCCATAACGAGATCAAACTTCAAAGGCATAAATTCTAGCATGTCTCAAAGATTTTGTCTTTAAAAGCCAAAAATCAGTTTATAGTCATGACATTCATAATCTCCAGCCTATAAAAAAACTGCAATTCAGTGAGAGTTGAAAGTTGGCAACCCAGACCCAGAACTATGAATACAACTCCAAGTGGGAGTGGGATAGGGAATTTTAACACAAATGGTGGCAGGCAATTTTTGCCCTACTTTCCATTTGAAGTTATTTTTTCATCATGTCACTGAACTTTTCTATTAGTCTGTGCACATCTGTAATTATAGGACTTGCTATTCAAACACATATATTCTCTCTACAAGTACTCACAGAGATCCATAATATGATTTCTGCATATTGCACAGTTGTCAACAACGATGTCCCAAGCCCAGAGGGCAACTGCATTCCACTATAAAAAGAAGATACATTTAAGTGCATACAAGTATCTACAAAAGAATCCATTTTGCCCATTTCCTCCTAGTCATCCTTGACCCAATTCAACTCTTTTATTTACTATGGTTTACTGAACAGCAATATAATACACAGGCCCAATCATATCTAGTTAATAAACACTTTTCATTCAGTCCCAGTGATTTCCCCCAACCACTAGTGTTATTGTAGATGTATTCTATTGTTCTAATTAACAAAAATAAATCAAAAGCCTTATTTATTTCATATTAGCCACGGTGGCACAGTGGTTAGAGTGCAGTACTACAGGCTACTTCTACTGCCTGCCAGCTGCCTGCACTTTGCCAGTTCAAATCTCACCAGGCTCAAGGTTGACTCAGCCTTTCATCCTTCCGAGGTGGGTAAAATGAGGACCCAAGTTGTTGAAGGCAATATGCTGACTCTGTAAACCACTTATAAGTCTAAGTGCTATTGCTATTAAGCCATACATACTTGATTTAACTATGGATTACTTACAAAAGTTTCAAACTATTGTTTCCAAATCAATCCAAATCAAATAAGGTGTGGGTATGTGAACCCCATATAAATATAAGAAAAACAAGAAACCATTCTCAATAATCAGTGAATCATTCATGCTGAGCCAGTACCTTTTTCTCAACCTCACTCAATACATATGCTAAAATTACTACAAACCAGTAATATTTAATATTTTAATAATTTAATGCAGTTACATCCATTTTAATAGCAATTAAATTTGACTTTTTTCCTTTGATGAGCCATCTAATTAGAAAATAGATTGTTTTGTAACTCAAAAGTATGTACCAATTCATAAAATCTCTGTTATTTCAAGTAAATTTAATCCAATGTTGAAGTTGTTTTCAGTCTCTATTTGCAATCATTTATTTTTAAGCATTTCATTTTCCTTTATTATGAAAATTCAGAAAAAATGATTGTTCCATGTAGATGGTCTTACATACACCTTTGTCTTTCTTAGCTTTCACTCCAATTAGCCAACCACAGTGACAGCTACAAGAATCCTTAAAAATCACCTGTACAATCTCATACACACATAACACTTTCTTATCTAGTGGACTAAGTTGTGGGACTATGTCATAAGGACACATACTGATTGGAAATTAATACAGGTATTAATTCAACTTACGGCCACAATTAAGCCCAAAATATAAGTTGCTGAGTGAGAAATGTGTTCAGTGAGTTTTGTCCCATTTAACGACTTTTCTTGCCACAGTTGTTAAAATTAGTCACATGGTTGTTAAGTGAATATGGCTTTCCCATTGATTTTGTTTGTCAGAAGGTCACAAAAGGAGATCATATGATCCCAGGACACTGCAACTGTCATAAATGTGAGTCAGTTGCCAAGCATCCAAATGTAAATCAAGTGACCCTCGGGATGCTGCAATGGTCATAAGTGTGAAAAATGGTCATGTCTCTTTTTTCAGTGCTGTTGCAACTTCAAATGGTCACTAAGCAAACTGTTGTAAGTCGAGGACCACCTGTATGTTCCTATTTACAAACACTGTCACATGTAGATTAGGAAGACCAATCGGTATGACGTTAAGAACAGGAGCCAGAAGAGACAATTTCCTGATGTATCATATAGCTAATATTTTCTTGGTCAGAGATCTTTCTGTCCCGTCGCCCACCACCACTACGCCCGCAAGCATCCTAAATCAAAGAACTACCGAGAGCTGGTAATCGAAATGCCGTCTTTAAAAAGCCTAGTGAGTACATAAGTCCACCGGTAAACTTCTCCCTCACTTTCCTCTCACCTCTCTCTTCTTCCCATCGCCTTTCGCACGGAGCCGCGCAACACCCAAGCACTTGGCGGCTCACTCCCACGCGTGACAGCCCCTTCTCAAACTCGGTCCAGGAGGATGTTGCCTAATCTAAGCACCTGCCCATTCACATATAATAATAAAAAAAAAACACCCCAAAAGAATCGACATCCTCTCTAGTCCATTCAGCTTCGTTACCATGACGGGTCAAACCGTTTCCCCTTTTCTCACCTTCTTTACTTCAAAGCGCTTTTTACCGGCACCGCTGTTGGTCCCACTCGGAGTATCAACATCCATCGCAGCAGCCATTTTGGATGAGGAAATCCCTGCAGCGGTCTACCTTCAACTCGCATGCGCGCGATTAAATAAAAACCACGCGATAGTTTCCTTTTGGTCCCCCTCCCTTTCTCCCCCCCCCTTTAATATTTTGTTCGGTGGCTAACACCCTCCCCTTCCTACAAGCAGGTGTGAACGAAAAGGAGGGGGCGAGAGGGGGGACCTGATCACGTGCCCCTTCTCTTAAAGGCGCTGGCCAAGGCGGGGCCCGTTACGCGCAGCCCTTGCGTCGTCTTCGTTGCTGCTCCTCGCCAGTTGCCCGACCCTGGCAGGGAGGGTGGAGGAAAAGGGGTAGAGCCTGATAGACGCTCCTTTAAAGAGATACTCCCGAATTACTCAACGTCAGTTGATCAGCCGCAGAAAAGGCAGGGTTACCAAATCTGGTGGCCCTACCTTTTCTTTATTTCCTTGTTGCCAACTGGTGGTTGTCTGGATTTGTGCGGGCCGAAATAAACACAACACGGGGATAATTAAAGGGAGGGGGGGGAGTAAAGGCGGGTGGTCGGGCTAGTAAAATAGAAGGTGCAGTAGCCCAAATCTTAAGTCACGCCAAGTCCTAAGAGTCGGCCCTGCAAATTTCGAGCGAGTCGCAGCGTTGGCAGTTCATCTGGTCCCCGCAAAATCCCCCCCATGTATTGGGCTAAGTCCATAGCGCGTCGGAAACCTCTTCTTACTGCCTGAAGCTTTTACGTGCCTCCTGCCTGCCCTGGCCCCGATTAGCAACCCTTGATTTAACCAGGGTTTGCAAAACGGTTTTTTTTTTTTTCGTTTTGAAAACATTGCACGCGGCACTTCCCCGCCGTCTCCCCGGACGCTTTGTTTCGTCCTGCAATAGATTTTTGCACGGATGTTGTGTGCCAGATCTGGTTACAGTCGATCGCGTGCAAAAGGCACTCGCAACACCAGCCAGCAGAATCACGTTGCCTTGCTCGAAAAGCCCTATTAATTTGAACGGTACTTCTTAACGAACGAAATATTAGGACGACAATCGATATATAGCCGTCCATCTTCTCAGCGTGTTAACTCGCAAATAAGTCTCGCTGAACTGGGTGCTTGTGCTCTGCGTCATATCGTTCCTGTAGAGATGGCATCTTGGCATATCCATGCAAGCTTGGTTGTTCTCTCAGTTTTTGACTTCGATGTAACAGTTGTCGCCGATTCCGATTACCAAGCAAACGAAATAAAGCGAGTAAAAAAACAAACGGGGCTTAAATTCATAATCACAGTCATTAATAAACCAAAGCTTAAAATCCTATATCCGTAATTACAATTATTAAAATGCCACTTTGAATACCGATACTACGGTATACTCAGTTGCTTCCCCCTCTTCTCAACAGCCTGCATGGCTGACTTCATGCAGCTACTTCCCAGGCCCTAAATTGTCTCCTAAATTGTTAAGGTGTATAGAGAGGTCTGCTTCAAATGCAAAGACTGAATTGTAGCTTTTACATAATATATAAAAACTTCACCAGCATTTAAAAAAAAATCTTGCCTTTTCCTGGACACTTACTTCCTTTTCCTTTAAAAAATGAGTAAGCTGAGGAAACTCAAAATCTTTTACGTCCACATAGCCTGAATCATTGATACCCATCTACCCTGAACCTATGCAAAGGTATTTTTTGAAACCTAGTTTTTCATATACTCACTCTTTCCTCTTAAGTAACTGCTTCTTTGGTTTAACATTTACATACTTTAGGCTTGGAATAACACCCTTACCTAAACATGTATTTACTAAATAAAATTGATATGCATTAAGTAGGTAAGCAGCTTTTCCTGTAAAATTAAACTTACTGGAGTGCAATACTCTTGTAGAAGCATGAGCTTCTACCAAGAATATATTTCGGCAGTATCCACAACATTTTTCAGTGCCTAAGATAATTTTCCTGTGAGACCTTAATCTGAAAGATTGACTATAAATTGTATTAAATCAAGCAGCCCAAACTCCCATTCCAGATTAGTAATCTTAGCTTTCTCAGCTAAAACTAAGGAGGGAGAGTGGAAGTCAGCAAAAAAAAAAAAAAAGTTAT
>JANHFT010004772.1:47762-59330 GCA_032467955.1 Pseudoxenodon macrops
GACACTCCTATCAGGATAAAGTATCAACCTTCTTCCAGCTGACTTAGGAAAAAACTATTCCAAAAAGGATGAAACAAAAGTAATCTGATGACTACTTATATATGGCACTAATCAGGTTAGTTATTAAAAAGATGCAATTCTCCTTTCCCCTCTCTATTCATTGACATCCATCATTAAAAATGGATTGAAGGAAATACACGTGTCAAGGTTTCATAGCAGAAAGAACATGAACTGCCTCTACCTATGCACCTTTTGAAAAAAACAAACTTTTTTCAAAAGGTAAATGCTTAAATTTAATTGCCCATGCTTTCTTAAAACTATGCAATATTTTATCTATATACAGGTAGGTCTTGACCTATGATTCCACTTGGGACTGTAATTTTGGTTCCTAAGCTATGCAGTAGTTAAAATGAGTTATCATGTCACTGAAGTTGATTTTACAATCGTTTTTACTTTGGTCGTTAAGCCCATCACTGCAGTTGTTATGTGAATCATGTGGCTGTTAAGTACGGTAAATCATGCGGTCACTGAGCAAATCCTGATTCCCCAATTGATTTTGCTTGTTAGAAGCAGGCTGGGAAGGTCACAAATTCCAATCATGTGACCACAAGATGTTGCAGCTGTTGCAAATGCAAGTCCAATTGTCAATCATCTGAATTGCAATTGTGACCTTAGGGGAAGTGCAACAGTCCTTTGAGGATGGGTCAAGTTTGTGGGTGTGTAGCTATTGAGTAGGCTAGCTTGATCGCTCAACAGTGAGACACTGGTGAAGCGGGCACAGCAGCACCTGCATTTTCTGCGTCGCATGAGAGAAGTACATCTTCCTTCCCTGTTCTTACCCACTTTCTATAGAAGGACAATCAACAGCATTCTGTCATATTGCATTATAGTCTGGTTTGGAAGCATTACGGCTTCGGACAGGAAGGCAGTGCAGCGATGAGGATGACAGAAAAGATTATTGGTAGTTCACGTCCTTCTATCTAGGACATAGCATATAAGTGATGCTTGAGCAGGGTCCGCAGTATTGCCTGGGACACTACATATCATCTCCATGACCTGTTTTCCTTGTACTTTCTGGTAGGAGGCTTTGTGGTATCTGAAGCAGAACATCTAGATATAGTCAGAATTTTGTTCCATATAGCATCAACCTTGTGAACTCCTTTCTGCTATGGATTCAATAATTTATATGTATATATACGTATGCATGTAGGTAGGTGTATGTATATATGTGCATATACATATGAATATAGCATTGTGTATATGTGTGTTATATATGTGTATGGGTAGATATATACTTTCTTTTGAGAGCAGGCAACATAATTTCATTTTAATGTGGGTCAGTGTGCTCACAGTAAAAATGACAATAAAGGTGATCTTATATGTCTTAAGTCACTTTTTCCAAGGTCATCATAACTTTTGAGCCATAAACAGTCATAATCAAGGACTATTTGATTATGTCAATAAAACTCTTGTGACTGTAACCTTCAATTGGGTGAAATGGTATATCACAGGGGTCCCAACCCCTGTGGCATGGACAAGCACTGGTCCAAGGCCTGCCAGGAACTGGTCCATGCAAGGAAGATAAGCCCCATCTATGCATGTGTGGGATGCAGGCAGTGCGCAAAACCATGTTCCTCCTGGTTCGCAGAAAAACCATTCTTCATGAAACTGGTCCCTGATTCCCCAAAAATTGGGGGCTGCTGGTCTATCATATGGCAACAATTTTTGAATCAATGCACATCAGATGGGTTAACTTTCAGAATGTGTTCAAAATCTGGGAGCCATGACAGTTATGGGATTGAATTTTAGTATTGTGGCTACTTCAGTGCAGCTGTGCTGGTGTGCCACTGTAGTCAGTTGTGGTCACATGATCATCATTTCTGACACTCTTGGTTAGCTTCCTACAAAGAAAGTCAATGGGAAACGCAGCTGGTAGTTGGAAATTGCTTGTACTTCCATTGCTTGTTTGGCCACTAGCCGTCATTCTGTTATTCTGTTTAGGTAAGAAAATATCTCTGAAACAATGATCCAATAAGTCATGGGTTATTTAATATATGTTAAAAACAGATTCTTATCTTCAGTGGCTATCACTGATAAAAGGATAGAAATGTCTCATTTTAGGATATTGAAGAAAATAGGTTAACTGACAAGGGAGAGGGGGAAAGTTTATATAAGCTGAGTTTTAAATATAATTGTTGAAATTATATTTTCACCAATACATATTTTTTTCTTTTTAGAAGAAAACATTTTTGTATATTACACATCTGCAATAATTACACTGTACACATACATCATCTTTCTTTCAAAAATGCAAAAAGTATTCACAAGATAATTATGTAACATTTCATCTTTTATACAAATTCCTTGGTAAACAATCTGATTTGACCCAACTAGAATAGTACTAAGCTTTAATCATGTTTGTGAACTTATTAGTGTACTTATTTTTTTGTTTCTACTTGTAAAGAAAGTTGCTGATTTCTCAATTTAACTTTTTCTAATTTTCTGATAATATGTGGTATTAAGACCTCAACCTTAAAACAGAGTATTCTGTAAGAATTTCAAATTAAAAAAAACACCTTCACTTCAGAAATAGTCTTATAATCAATTGCTAGATTTTACCACAATATAAAGAATTGGGTTACCATTTCTATATATTTAGTCAAGGAAAAGGGCAACTTAATGCTTTTCACAGTTTGGATCCCAAAGTGCTTCTGTGTTCACATCTCCTAAGAGAGAGCAAATACATAAAAGAAAAATACAGTAACCACAACTTCATTGAGAAGCATCTTGAATCTAGTCTGATTCACTGTGAGTTTATCAAATGAAGCTCATATTATTTTAACCTAAAACTGACATTTTTAATCACTAAAGCCAAGTCATCAATATATGTGCTTAAACACATTGTGATCAATAGTGTTGCTACATCGAATTCTGCATAGGGATTTGTCTTTATATGTAATACCCCCATTTTCACATTAACGGATTTCCCAACACTTCTTGTATCTTCTGAAAAGGGGAAAACTCCTCTGATTTCAAGTTTGAGGGCATTCTTTCTTCTTTCTTTTCTTTTATACACTGGAAATTACTGTATCCAGAAAAATACTCCTTTTTTTCTTTTCAGCTCTTACAACTAAAAAACTAAAACTGAAATGTAATTGTTATGGACACACATATGCCGTCTGAGAAATGTCAGTACAGCTGATATTCAGGACATTCTCTGTCAATAACATCATCACAGTATAAGCACAGAAAGAAATAGACCAAATGATGAGATGCAGAATTCCGTTTCATCAGCTTTGCTTTAGTATTAGCATAACTTTAAAATACATGTTGAACAATAATGTACATTTTCCCACTTAAATATTGTAATTGTGCCTTGCAAAATATTTACACAGAGTTCCTTGCAAGTACCGTAATATTTTTCTGGTAATGATTCTACCTAGTTAAACAATCCTGTAAGTTATGAAAAACGGTGTTATATATGAGTGTGTATTTTCCAATCTAAACCAGAGGAAAGTAAAAAAAAGGCAGTGAAGAACAATCAAAGGCTACAACTGCAAACCTGTTCAATATCATAGACCTCCTTTGGGCAATCTGCAGACAAGATTAATGGTACATTCTCTGTCACCACCACATCATCCTCAATGCGTATTCCTATGCCACGAAATCGTTCAGGGGCACTTGTATCATCTTCAGGTATGTAAATGCCTGAAAATAAAAGTACTGATTTAAAATCTAGGAGATTCAGTGTGCAAATTATACAGCTTATTCCTTCAGGGTTTAGAAAGCATAGCACAAAAGACAGGTTTTATCTCCACAGGTCAGGAATTGATAGCTAGTGCATCTCCACCTTGAGCCACTTGATATAATGCAATACATGCAACTTCATTTTGTACCAGTAGTGGAAACAATGGGCCAAACTTACAAGACCAGAATAGTTTTTACAAGCTACTCTACCTTGATATAAATTCAATTAAGCACCCTGTTAAAAATCATTTTCCTACAGCCTAAAAATCATGAAGGTTGTTTGTTCATAGTTAAATCTATGAAGCTAATGGCAGTGTTTTCTAGATAGTTCTCAATGCCTCTATCTTCTCACATTTATGGGGGTGAATAATAGAAACACAGACAGGATTTGTTAAAAATCTGAAGCTATTTAAAAACAAAATAGAAAAACAATTGCACTAAAGAAATTTGAGTATTTTTTTGAGAATACGTTTTTGAAAATAATTTTAGAGAAATAATTGTAGCAATCATTGCATAAATAACTGGGCATTCTTCTTTTCAAGATACCACACATGGGCACACATCTTTTTATATTGATTTCACGAGTGCACTATTTTACCTGGCTCAACGGTGATCACCATGCTTGGCTGGAGGAGAGTTGATCGGGATACATCAGGTGTATCATGAACATCCATTCCCAGATAATGTCCTACATGATGTGGACAGTATTTCCGAACAGCCTATGAAGGAAAAAATAATACATTCCTAAAATAAGCAAAATTTGAAGTAATGTTGGATGGATATTCTTCAGCACAAAATGTGCTAGAAACATACAGTGAAAAGGAAATATAATGTTAATTGGTTGTTCTTACTTATAACTCTTACGTTTTGTCAATCTTCTGCCTTGTATCTATCAAATTTGCTGCATACTGTAAGGGCAACAGACTCTGGTCTTTAAGCAAAATATATAAATGACAGATTGGTATTAAAGGCAAATAGTGTCTGTTTTGAGCTCTAAGGTACCTTTGATCTTTTAGCTGGCAGATTCCTCTGTGGGTAAAAAATTAATATTACGTGGAATTGTGAGGCCATCACTTATTTCAGTACCTTGCCTAGATTTTATGCAATGTTTATTTAAAGCTATTTGACCCAAGCTTGGTTTCTTGTTCAAAACCTCATCACTTTTTCCAGCAGACCAGCATGGACATCACTATTTTTCAAATAGATTGTTCTTATTGAGGTTCTGAAACTTTTCAGTTCCTGTGAATTTCACAAATCAGAGTAGGCAAGGATCTCAAGAAGCAGCAGTATGCCTCACTCTGCTAAGCAGTTGGTTTACGTTGTTGAAGTGCACATATTATATCATAGTAGCCATTACTATACATAGAAATATTCTTAAGAAGTATAACAAAGAAAGAGCCCAGGACCATTTTCCATTTTAAAATGTTCTCAATACATAACTTGCAAGAGTAGCACATCTCATAACACTCTGTTTTACTTAGTATGAAATATTTTCCTACATTTGCCAGTTGAAACAGAAGTCAATACTACTTTCAAAATATCCATTGATTAAGGTAATTTTATTGTAAGCTGTACTATGTAAAAGTATACTCTGTCCATCTAATATTGTTTATGCCAACAGGTTGCAGCTCTTTAGAGATCCACAGGTTTTTCCTTGCCCCATTAGAGATACTGGGCAGGCATATATTTGATTGCTGGACTAAATATCTATTTAAGGTTTATTTTGTTGGCTCCCACAATTTGTGCCAAATTTCAAAATACTGCTATAGTGATGCATTTTTTATTTGTCCCACAATTTCTGAGATTGATGGGTAGAAAGAGTTTGTACTGAAATATTATCAGTCTTTGTATCTGTCTATGAAAGATCAGGGAAGTATCACACAGGCAAGTTGAATCAAAATGAGTCATTAACAGATTTCTAGAGCAGGCGCTTTCCCATGAACATGGCAAAAAAAAAAAGTATGTGAAAATATCTTCCATAACTATTACCAAAATCTTAAAATGAAGCACTTTTCACCTCAATTTAGCAATCAAATTTAATAACCTTACTGATAAGTTAGAAAAATCCCACCACCGATCTTTCTCTCTTGAATTAATTGTTCTCAGGAATTAAAACAACTGGTGTGAATGTGTGTTTATGTATGTGTGTGTGTGTGTATATATATATATATATACACACACACACACACACACATATAAAAATCTAAATAGTCTGCCATCTGCTGGATGAAAGAGATACTGTACTGCTGATAACCTTTGAGTTGTCACCAGGTACTTCTCGATTCATGACAGAAATTGAGCCTGGAATTATAGTCATAAATTGAGACATAATGTGACCATATTTGAACTTACAATTGTATTTACAACAGTGGTTAAGTGAATGCTGTGGCTATGAAGCAAATTCATTTCCCACAATGGCTGTTTTTTTGCAAAAAGCTGGAAGTAAAGGTGACTCAGTTGCCAAGAGCCCAAAATGGGATCATGTAACAATGGGTGGTGGTGTTCTAATTCCAAAAATAAATTGTAAGTATCTCCGGAGAGGTCCATCATAACTCTAAATTATTCTTAAAGGACAGGTTGTAAATCTATGATTACCTGTATTTCTTTTAGACCTGCATATCTGCAGGAAGCTACAACTTCAAAACTTAAAACGGAATGATTTAAAGGGTTGTTCACTTTTTTTTACTGTTCACTGTTGTAGTTTTTTTAGCCAGGAAAAATAACAGGCCAAGCAGATATAGAAAAAAACCAAGTACCTTGAAGACCTGACCCTCACTAGTGCTATCCTTTAGGATTCCCAACTCTTTCAGCTTCTGTCCAATGAGAGTTATCATTAAATTGTAGATGTTTTCGAGGCTCACACCTGAAGAACAAAGTCTTAGGCATGACTTCTGGACTTCCAGTATAGCCTGGTACAGCTCTGCCTGGGGACTAGTGAACCTGACAATTAGAGAAAAACACAAATCAGCTCAAGTGAGATTTAAGCAGAAAGAAAAGCAAAAATTAAATGCATGTACAAAATAATTATGCGGCACAGTCCTTTGGATTTATTCTACTCCAAAATGTTGGTGGAGGATTGCACACCTGAGCACCTCTCGTTTCAAACCTTTCTGTAATTTTACCTTGGAAAATATCAGTGAAATTGATAAATAATATTTCCTCATTAACATTCTGAAATGAAATAACGACATGCAAACTTTTCTGAATTATCTGGTTTTGCATTACCACAAAGTAAAGCATATCTCAACTCTAGAGCAGGGGAAGCAGGGAGACTGTAGTACATTACACTAAAAACTGCAACTACAGTATTGGCAAGGATGATTTCTGAAGTAAAATGAAATGGAAGAAATCATAATAATGAAACATTTCAGGAAAACCTGGAACTGCAACCAACTTGATGTTCCTTTGCTGGGAACAGGACCTACCTGCCATTGATGGGCCAAGTGCGGGTAACGTCACTCACATAACAAGAGTATTCACACCCTCCGTCCAATAAAACCATTTCTCCATCCTGGAGCACAAAAAAAAGCAATTATTTGGCATTTAAGAATGTAATTTAAATAGTGCTATAAAATCTTTTTTTAAACAAACAAACCTGGAATTTATTATCTTTAGTGTGATAAATTACAGTTGCTTTTTCATCTAATAATTCAGCAGTGTAGCTTTTTATAGTTATAGTGCACTGTCCTTCTTTGCAAGCTTTGATGTTCAGCTTATTTTAACACTTATCATCACTCTATATATTACTGTAATTATTATTATTATTGACTTCTGTAGTCCCATAACTGACCGTTGGATTATGGGAACTGAAGTCCAGCATAAAGAAAAGTGCCAAGATGAGAAAGTCTGATCTTATTTAACAGCTGTTGCTTTGTTAATTTCATTTATTTTCAGTTAAGTACTATCTTTAAATCACACCCACTTTTATTGGCTAATAGCGGTCATATTCATAAAGCATATTGGAGGGGAAGGAGGCGAAGAGAACACCTCCTGAAAAATTCATTTTTCTCATGAAACAAGTACCTAAAACTATCAAATCACATGAGTAGAAGCAGATATTATTGGGGGCCATGCTGCAAAACCTGTTCGGAGATAGATTTTTATATTCTTTTATATTCTTTATACAAATTCCTATATTTAAAAGATTCATAAGCAGTACAGCCATAAGATTATTCCTAAATTTCTTTGTTCTACTCCATAGAATGAGGAAGTAGATTATTACCCCTAGAAATATAGGACAGTCAGAAACACACTAGAATGCAGTAGAACTGGTTATGGTCTACCCAGTTTAAGAAGGTACTTGGAAATAGAATTATATCTTCTTTTAAAACTGTAGTCCATTCCAATCTTCTTAAATGGCTTAGTTAATATATTACTTTCCATCTTTCCGAGGTGGGTAAAATGAGGACCCAAATTGTTGGGGGCAATATGCTGACTCTGTAAATCGCTTAGAGAGGGCTGTAAAAGCACTGTAAAGTGATATATAAGTCTAAGTGCTATTGCTATTACCGTAGTACATCTTCATTTATTTCTTTTGGAGGGTTCAGTAGAAAATAATACTATTATGTTGCAGAGTTCATTTACTTACCTTGATAAGTTGATTGTTTTTCACATAATGCAAGGTATTGGACCTGTTGCCACCAGCAACCACAGGGGGATAAGCTAAAATATCAGCACCACGAGCCCGGCACTCAAATTCAAACTGGAAATAAAATAATCCATTAATTGTTGAAATAAATGAACAGCCAAGTCCTTTCTCACAAAACCTCTGCCAATGCCCATACTTGGGCTAGCAAACTAGCAAAGTATATGGGATACACTGTATGTTTGAATAGGAAGACTTAATTCAGCTTTCTCAAATCAGGTGGTCCTCGCTTAACAATCATTCATGATTGTTCAAACTTACAATAGTGCATGAATGAAGTACTTATGATTGTACTTACAACAATTGCAGTATCACCCCATTCACGTAATCACCATTTGCATCCTTCTTTGCCAACTTCCTACAAAGTCAATGGGAAAGCTGGCAGGAGCACAAATGGGGACTGCATGACATCCTCGCTTAATGATCTGCAATGATTCACTTATCATCAATGGAAAATGCTATGATTTCCATTGCTAAGCAGCATAGTCATGTGTTACTATGCTTTACGACTGTATCAGTTAGCAATGGAAATTTTGATCCCAATTACTGTTGTTCAATAAGGATTATCTTTAATGGATCTATATCATAGTTTGCTATGAGGACAAAAAAATGAGCAACCATATAAAACAGGGCTGTCAAACTCCCTGCCTGTAGGCCAGATGCGTCACACGCTGGCCATGCCTGTTTAGTGAAGGGGGAAAAGTCCCAATGCGTCATGTGATGCTGCCATAAGACGTGATTTTGACACCCGTAATATAAAAGGTATTCTTACTTCCTTGAAGGAAATATAGTATATTATCCATAGAGCAAGCTACTGCTTAAGTAAAATATCTAACAGCCTCAGATATTGCAATCTAGTGGAGAGGAATTCTGTTGTTCAGCACCATATGAAAAGCCATACATTTCTCTTCCCTCCTACAGTATGTGAACTAAAGAAACCTAATATTCTATGGGAAGCAAAGTATATAACATGTCTATTTTTTTTTGCAGGAAAAAACTACCAAGAACTTGGTGATTGTTTTAAAACAGCAAAATCAAAGGTAATTTTTCTTATGTGTTTCTATCTATGCCCAATTTTTCCCCTTACCTATATTTATCCTGATCTGGGTGCATATCCATAGGAGTAGCAAACCAGCCAAGGATTTCTTTCACTAGATTAAAGTAACATGAAACAACAGGAGGTACGAACCTCATTAATTTTTTTGGATTTGTGGTAGGCTGTATTTCCTACTCAATTTTGTTCCTTTGAAAAGGAAGAGTCTTTAGTCTGTACTTATTCTCACATTTTCATTACGTTTGAGGGGGTGGCTGTTGGCACTCTCAACTGTTAATTAGCATCAAAACGTATTTTTGGGATACTATACATGTGTAGGAGACTGTTTGTAGGAGAAAATACTTCTAAATTAAAATGTGCAAATACATTAAGTAACACTGCATTTGCACTATTTGTTTCTTGAAATTTCATTTTCATAACAGGTATTCTTAAGGAAAGATAATGTTCAGGAAGTGAAATATAATTAGTGCTGATGAGCAAAATCCTCTCATTGTTCTATCAATAGTCCCCTACACACATCTATTCAAAATCTTATCAAGTTCAATGGGATTTACTGTCTGTAAATACTGAGGCATTTTCTTAATAAATCTTTTCTACGCTTTATTAAAATCCTGGTCTCGCTCTTATTGTTCTCCTTCTTTGGTATCCATCCTACAAGTTCTAAATTGTGTCGACATGAGGATTAATAGAAACCTACCATATGTTATGTGAGCATATGCATTAGTACATGTGAATATAACCTAAAAGCTGGTTGTCAGGTTATAGTGAAGGACTATTTTCCACAATGCAAAAAAGCACATACCTTAGCACGTAGAAATGCTTCGTCCATTGGTGCTTTACTTGTAAACATAGTCTCTATGAATGCCTGTTGAAATGCATTAACAAAAACTATTAATGAATATGTTAGTTTCCAAAAGATGGTTATATTTTCCAAAAGATGAGACAAGAGGATCAGCTTTCCTAGATCTGATTCTAACCAGTGAGGAAGAGCTGGTTGAGGAGCTGAATATACCATATTGGGATTCAATATACCATCAAATGAGAAATTGGACCATAGCTATAAATGTACACTTTGGATTATGATGTATTATAGAAAGTGATCAGTTATGTTTGATTTCTTCTTCACTGGTATTTGTCACATATGCCTCATTATCATATGCATCATATGATGATAATCCTATTATGTGAAACATAGGAGACAACAGTGATACTTGTTGACAGAAGGCTTTCCACAAACACAAGGATCCCATATTTTATTTCTGGAATAGATCATCAGCATCAGATCCAGAAGCAACCTAGTAGAAAGATGCTAGCTATATCTACTGTATTTCCCTGAAAATAAAACCCGGTCTTATTTTCTTTAGGGCTTGAAAATAAGCACTCAAGCTTTTTTTTTTTAAGTGCAGGAGGTGGCAAGCGTGGTGGCTGACGGGAATGGGAGCGCAGCTACCATTGGCCCCGCCCTCTCTGTCCCACTGTCTGCTTGCCTGTGGCTGCAACGGGCCAAGCTCTTGGCATGTCCCGGCCTCCACCCGCTTTGCCTGCTGGCTCAAGTGCTGCTGGGACACTTCTTGCACTGTGCTGGCTGCCAAGCAGCTGCCCATACTGCTGTTGGCCTCACAAGAGGCTCTTTGCCCTCCTGGCAAGATGGATGGAGGCCGGGATGTGCCGAGAGCTTGGCCCCAATTGAGGCTGCAGTCAAGCAGACAGTGGGACGGAGAGGGTGGGGCCGATGGTAACTGCCCAAACACTTTTCGGCCAGAGGAAGCTTTGTTTGCTTGCAAAGGGGACACTTTGAAAAGAGCTAATAGCTCAGTTTCAAACTGTCCCCTTTGCAAGCACACAAAGCTTTGAGTCTCTGTCATCCATTCCCAAGTACCCCAAACACTTTTCGGCCAGACGGAGAAATGATGGGAGACTCAAAACTTTGTGCTTGTGAAGGAGACAGTTTGAAACGGAGCAATTAGCTCTGTTTCAAAGCGTCCCATTTGCAAGCAGATAAAGCTTTGTCTCCCTCTGGGTGAAAAGTGCGCAGCAGAGCCAGGCAGAAGCGATCCCAACACATCGCTCACTCCGTCCCGTCTCTTGGCTTGCCTGTGGCCGCATCGAACAACCACACACA
>JANHFT010004772.1:59430-71552 GCA_032467955.1 Pseudoxenodon macrops
GGCCTCTCTCATCTTTTTAAGTGGGAGAACTTGCACAATTGGTGGCTGACTAAATACTTTTTTGCCCCACTGTATGAGGTGTATCAGGAATAGTCACCAACACTGTCTTGAAGATTCAAACAAATCTGATTAATCTTTAATAAACTATCTTATAATAGAAGGACTAGCAGAAGGTGAATTCTAGTCCTGCCTTAAGTACAAAGGCGAGTGACTTCAGGCCAGTCACTCTCTCTTTCAGCCCTGGGAAGATGTATCAACAAGCAGGCTGCTGAAATCTTGCCAAATTTTTTTTAGGGATTACAGGTGGTTCTTAATTTATGAGTATAATGGAACCTGAGTATCACAGTCATAAAGCACTTGTAACATGACCAACCCAATTTTATTACCTTTTTTATAGCAGTCATTAAACAAACCAATAGTCCACTATAGGTGCAGTTTTGTTGAAAATTGGAAGTAAATGCTGGTTTTTAGCAACACCATAATACAGTCATGTGACTATGTGATGCTGCAAATGTCTGTAAATGCACTCAAGTGCCTAAAGTTTGGTCAATTGACTATAGGGACAGTTTGAATCCAGGTAGTACCATGTTTCCCCAAAGATAAGCCTAGCCTAATTTGGGGGGGGGGGGGCTTACCCCAAAAAACACCAGGGGATGGATGTGGCCAGCACAAGAGGCAGTGAGCACGTGGGTGCCAATGGCGTCCAGCAGCAGCCTGCAGCCCGCTGGCCCTTTGTCACAGTGCAGATAAGTCCGAGCGCAGAGCCGGGGGAAGGGGGAGACAGGCAATCCGGATGTACCACACAGTTGCGTGGCTCGTGGGAGGTGTGCAGGCTTGGTGGCACCAGCAGCAGGTGGAGGCAGAGGCATGGGGGAGGGGAAAGGCAGGCAATCTTGATGCCCCCGCATGGGCATCTGCCCTGCGCAACCAGGGCAAGCTGAGAGATAATGGGACAGAGTGGATGGCATGTTGGGATCGCCTGCCTCCCCCCCCCCCGTGCTTCTATCTGGCTCCGTCATGTACTTTTGGCCCAAAGGAAAACAAAGCTTCGTTTGCTTGCAAATGGGGCACTTTGAACAGAGCTAATTGCTCCATTTCAAAGCGCCCCATTTGCAAACAGATTAAGCTTTGTCTCCCTCTGGGCGAAAAGTGCGCAGCAGAGCCAGGCAGAGGCAGAAGCGATCCCAACGCATCGCTCACTCCGTCCCGTCTCTTGGCTTGCCTGTGGCCGCATCGAACAACCACACACACAGGGCTTCAGGATCGCTTGACTCCCCCCATCCCCCACGCTTCTGCCTGCTGCCAGGACCACCATGCAGCACAGATCACCTTTCTTCCCCCCCCCACCTTTGCCTCCACGCTGACTTACCGGTATTTGCACTGCGCCAAGGAGGTGGTGGGCTGCTGCTGCTGGACACTGTCGAGCTCACTGCCTCTCATGCTAGCCATACCCATCCTCCTGGCTTATTTTGGGGGTAGGGTTTATATTAGCCCCCCCCCCAAAATCAGGCTAGGGCTTATTTTTGGGATGGTTTTTATTTTTGGTAGAACATGGTATATGTCATTTCCCTTTTGGCATCAATTTCAAGATGATGCCTTTTTTTCTCTCTTAACACTTTGTGCAACATCAATGCTTTGATCAATACCTGTGAAGTGATTTTGGCAGCAATTTTCATCCTCTCAATCTCTGTGGCAGATTTGATTAGCCGTAGGTTTTGCACTAGATGCCGGACAGGTCGAAGACGGTTGTTGCATTTAGCTTTGACCTCAGCCAGATGCAGCAGATAATCAGAATGGAGCTGTAGATGCACAGGTTTAGCAAAATCATACCAAACTGTGCTAGAATCATCTGTGAAATAGAATGTATATTACATTTTAAGTTTAATTAACTATATTTCTTTGGAGAGATGTTTGCATATTTTTGGTAAATATCAGATTTCAGTCAAGTTTGGATTTTAAACCTGCCTGAAAGGAATCAGTAATAAGAAATATTGATGAAGTGTAACTAGCTAACAGATCAGCTCCTTAGAAACAAAGATATGAATCTAAACTAACTGAGCAAAGTGGGCATGTGTATTCCCAATGCATCATCCTTTATATAAAAAAGTAGATTTCAAGTACATCTGAATAGGAATATACAATTCTTTTGGATCAAGAACTGTACTTGGTCTTTGAACAAAGTGCTAAGAATCACACTGCAAAAATGGAGAAGATTAAATATGTGAAAAGTAATTTAAACTAGAGTTAAACTAGAGTTAATCATATAAATTAAATTATTAGTTATTCTCAATGGATTTAATAAAACTATTAATTATTCCTATACTATTTAATATTGTCCACTTTCATTGTATTAACAATTTCAGATTAGTAATAATATATTTTAAAGGACACCGGAATCACTTCCATGGTTCCATGGCTACGGAAGACCACATGAGCTATAGATTATGAATCTCTATACTATAATTTTAACAAAGCTTCTTTTCAGAATGTATTCTCATTCATATGGACACAGAAGTAATGTTTTTAACACTCTTAAATGTATTAAGAATGCAGCCTAAACAAAGTACCTAGCAGGACTGTGCAAATCCTTTGAAAGAGTTGGAAGCTTTTGCACTATTAAAGCAATAGTTTCCAAATTGAGTAGCTAATTAGGAAGCTATTCTCAATTATTTTTTCTGCCTTGTGCATGGACAGCTATTTATTTTGTGCACTAATCAGGAGAGGCTACAGTACTATAAGTTTCAAACAACTGTTTTTAAGTCCTATTACTTATCACTCTCCATATGTTGCACATATACATGACTCTACTACAACAGTTCTTACAAGAAAGGAATTGTGAACGTAAAACTTAAATGTTCTTTGGAACAAAAGACCAATAACATTTATTACAGTTCTGTAGTAATAATTTCTTCTATGTAATTCACAAGTATCAAAGATATATAAGCCCAACAAACTTGGAAAACATCAATTATTCCGTGACCTATAACTACAGAAATAACAACTTTATATGAGAAGTTTAACCCAATTAAAATCCTGCATTCCTAGCTATCATGTGGCCCAGTGGTGAAATGCTACCTACTCGGTCTGGTTCGGGCGAGTAGATAGTGGTGGCCGCTGGTGGTTTGGAGAACCGGTGGCGGCCATTGCGTGAGGCTCCGCCGACCTGCCCGAATGTCACAATTTCTGGATTTTTTTACCTTCTGCGCATACACAAAGCCTTCTGCGCATGCGCAGAGGATGAAAGGGGCGTTGGTCTTACCTGATATGCTCCTTCTCGTGGAGGTGTTAATATTAATGTTTGAACCCAACAATTGTGGCTCATAAAAGATGGTTTATGGTAGGCATGTTATATGAATTGTACATCAATCATTCAGTGGCCTACAATCCCAAATAGCTTTCTATATCATGGGTATATTTAAGGCCAAATTTGTAAAAATTGTGAATAGAAAGAGACAGACTCCAGAGAGTCTTACTTTGCCCAGTTTGTGGCCACATCAGCGATGAAATCTACTTACCTTCCCTACTGGTTCGGAAGCGCGCAATTTGTACGCCTTCGTCACACACGCTTTTCTCCATAGAGGTGGAACCAGCAGCCAGGAACAGGTTAACTCCGTCTTGTTAGCCTATCAGGACTGAGTCTGCAAAGCCTTTTAAACGCTCTCCTTTCCTGCTTTTTTGACTCAGTCCAGCCGGGACAAGACATGTGTTAAAGAGCTCCCATTCCTGGCCATCGTGAGCCAGTTAGAATTAATTCAGTCGTTTTTTGTTCCAAATTGTTTTTTTTCCTTATAGCTTAAGGCGGAAGATGAGGGAAGGCACAGCGCGGAAGGTGAAATAGCCCGATTCCGCTGGAACCCGGGTAAGGGTTCGGGAGGCAGACGGCTGGCATACCTCCCTATAGGCGATCAGGGGCTTGGGCTCCAAGTCGCTCACCCGCAGGGATCATCCGGAGCCGCGTCTCAGCTGATCAGCGCTTTTTTCGGCTACTCCGGAGCGCCCACGAGGTTTTGTTTACTTTTGGCTTCCGCGGCGCTGCAGCCAGGAGATCGGCTGCTGGGCCATTCCATAAGCAAAGCTCAGGAGGGAACTACGAGGCGCTTGCGCAGGGGGGCACATCAGGTTCCGATCCCCATTTTGTCTGCTGCGTGGCGAAGAGAGGAATAGCCGGTTTCATCACAACCTCTCGGAGAGCCAGGTATTGCCTTTGGGGCTTATTTCTCTGCTTATTAGAGAGCCCTTTTTTCAACTGTTTAGCCGGGATCCCCCTTCTACTGCTGTTATTGACAGGGTGCCTTCCCATAAATCTTCATCCAGCTCTAAAACTATGGATCAAAAAGGAGGACCTTCTGGAAGTTCCAGAGCTACGCAGCAGTCCTCCAGGGCCTCTTAGGCTTCTGAGCATGCCGCTCAACAACGGCACAAAGCAATTGAAAAGGCCATTGCCAAGGCTTCTAGGGAGGCCTCTAAGTGGGGCAGGGGCTCTAAACAACTGGGTTCTGAGGTGGCTCAACATATTCCTCATGTGGATTCCCTACCAGTCATCGAGGAGGAACGTCCCTTATCTCCAGATATCTCCCTGGACCAGGCCCCTGAGCCCCTTACTTCCAATTCCCTATTATTTGGGCACTTGCAGGAACCTGAAGACCCTGAAGGTATTGAAGAGGGGGATTTTTCCCTTTGAGCCTTTAATGGATTCTATGGATTTGCCTTCCTCTGGACCTCTCCAACCTGGGCCTAGTTCTCAACCAGAGGCCATATTCACCCCTACAACCACAGGCCTCTGGCCTGATCAGCCTGGGGGATCTATGAGCCCTAGCAGCATGAGAAACTTAATTTCAGATGCCATTAAACAGGGTATCGAGGCAGGCCTGAAGCGCAGGGTTGGGGGCAAGGGTTCCAGGCACCCCCAAATCCCTTGAGGCCGTCATAGGGATGAGATACCTTTGAATGAGGATTCATCTGAGTCTGATTCTCAGGAGTCCTCTTCAGGAGAGGAATTCCAGTGGGATTTAGAATTAACTGAGGACGAGGACCTCTCCCCTGACCAACCAGCCTTTGTGGGCCTGTTCAAACCCCACCTTTTTAAGTGTCTCCTTCACAAAGCTAAGATATCTACAGAGTTGGGTATCCCTCAGGTCCCTTCAGATAAGGCCTTTGGGCCTTCTGTTCCAGCTGATCACTTGTTTAAGGAACCTAGTATAGAAACTGCGGGAAACTGTGGGAGACAAATTGTTTGGAGAGTCCCTTGATCCCCTCCTGCTTGAGACTAAGGACAAACGCAAGATCCTCCCAAGTTTGTCCAGACGTTCTGAGTATCGCTCTGCCCCGTATTCCCGAAATTGGTCCTTTCGGGGTTCGGACAGCGGAGTTAACTACTCACGTCCACAAAGATCAGACAGGGACCCCAGGATAGACAGGGCAGGCAAGGACAGAGAGGTCCCTCCAAAAGGTTTTTCTGGGTGGGGCAGAGGACATCTCTTCAGGTGCTACAAGTGACTACTCCGGCGATCCTCCCATAGGTCATCTGGCACTTTTTGCCAATCAGTGCGATGTCACAACATCAGATAATTGGGTCAGGGGAAACAGTCAGATACGGTCTGTCCCTGGAATTCCTCTCCAGGCCCCCGAGTCTTTTTCTTCACTGTCCAGGGACCAGACCAAGAGATTTCTCGTGGTTTCAGCCATTCAACATCTGCTGGAGATTCGGGCAATCCAAAGAGTACCTCAAGAACAACGCGGCCTAGCGTTCTATTCGCATCTGTTCCTAGTGAAGAAATCCTCGGGGGGATAGAGAGCAATTCTGGACCTCAAGTCTCTGAACCGTCACATAGTTTGCCGACGAATCAAAATGCAGTCCCTCTTAATCATCCTGGAAGGCATAAGGGAGGGCGATTTCCTTACATTGGTGGACCTGATAGAGGCCTATCTTCACGTCCCTATTCTACCTGCACACAGGCAGTTCCTCCGCTTCTCATATGCAGGAAGGCACTATCAGTAGCGAGCCCTTCCGTTTGGCCTGTCCTCTGCCCCCAGGGTGTTCACAAAGATGATGGCAGCCTTAGCAGGCCATCTCAGGACATTCCCCATAAGAGTCCAGTTTTATCTGGACGACGTTCTTCTGTCCAAATCAGAATCCCAAGCCAGGTCAGACTTGAGCATCACTCTACAGACCCTCAGGGATCACAGCTTCTTGATAAACCTGTCCAAGAGTCTTCTAGAGCCCACCACTCGCCTGCTTCACTTGGGGGCAATCATAGACATGGTGGGATCAAGGGTGTACCTGTCTCCGGAACGTCAATCCAGCCTCAAAGAATTGACAAGATGCATCATCGCAGCAAAATACAGCTCTCCTCTACAACTGTCTCAACTCCTGAGCAAGATGGTGTCGTGCTTCTCCATCGTTCCGTGGTCTCGTCTACATTGCAGACCCCTCCAATGGCTCCTTCCATTTCAACGGTCCTTCAGGGGCATGTCAGCCAGGATTCAAGTACCGTCAGAGATCGTCCGCTCCCTCCAGTGGTGGACCTCCAGGGCCATTGCCAAGGGCACCGAATTCAGGGAACCTACTTGTCTGGTCACAGACGCCAGCCTGTTCGGTTGGGGGGCCCATCTACAATCAGCCATGGCACAGGGCCAATGGTCTCAAGAGGACTTGAAGCACAACATCAACTGGCTGGAACTCAGAGCTATTCACCTAGTACTTTAGTCATTCAAAGACCAGGTAGCGTGAAAGGACGTCCTGGTCCTCATGGACAATGTGACAGCCAAGGCACACATCAACCGCCAAGGGGGGACGCAATCCAAACAACTGATGCAGGAGGCCCTGCTCCTGGGCCTCTGGGCCGAAACTCACCTCCAGTCCATTCGGGCATCTCACATCTCCGGGTTATCGAACACCCAGGCAGATTGCCTCAGCCAATCATCAATAGACCAAGCGGAATGGCAACTGGATCCTCATCTGTTCCAAGAAGTGGTAGACCACTTCGGCACCCGCTTAGTGGATCTCTTTGCGTCCAGGCACAACACCAGCTGCCGAGGTTCTACTCCCAGTTCGCAACACCCGGAGTGGAAGGGGTGGATGCGCTGCACAGCCCATGGCCGGAGGGGCTGCTATACGCCTTTCCCCCTCTCCCTTTGATTCCGAGGGTCCCACGAAAGATGCTGGCAGAGGGGGTGGAACTCATTCTCATTGGCCTAGGCATTCCTGGTTCACGGATCTACGGAATCTATCCATGGCCCCGCCCTGGAAAATTCCTCTGGGGGAGAAGTCCCTCAGCCAGGGCGCAGACTGCTGAGGGAAGACAAGTTCCCAGTTGATGTCATCAGGACGATCCAGGCTTCGCGCAGAGCTTCCATCAACCACATATATTGGAAGGTCTTCTGTGACTGGTGCTCCTCAAGGGGTCTCATCCCTACAGATGCTTCCATAGTTGACATCCTAGTTTTCCTACAGGCCGGGTTGGAGAAGGGGTTGTCCCCTAATACCCTTAGATGACAGGTAGCGGCCTTATCTACAGTCCTATCAGGGGATGCTAGGCAACCATTATCCCAACATCCTAGGGTGAAGCAGTTCCTCAAGTAGTACATAGGTTCCCCACCTGGGATCTCACTAGAGTATTAGACTCCCTTACCAGGAGCCCATTTGAGCCCCTCAGAGAAGTGGGTCTGAGTTTTCTCTCCTATAAGGTCTCCTTTTTGGTGGCTATCACCTCAGCCAGGCATATATTGGAATTGGGGGATTTATCAGTCAGGGCACCTCTTTGTATTTTTCACTCTGACAGGGTGATTTTGTGCCTGGATCCATCCTTTATCCCCAAGATAAATTCATGGTTCCACAGGGCGCAAGAACTGGTTTTAGCTAATTTCTGTCCTGTTCTGCACCAGTTCATTGCTTGGAATGATCCTGGCATACGCTAGATGTCCGGAGAGCTGTCCGCATCTACATTAAGCGCTCCAAATCCCTTTTTGTTTCGTTCCAAGCCAGCAAATTGTGTCAGAAGGTTTCGTCAGCTACCATAGGACAGTGGCTGCAGGCCTGTATTTCCAGAGCTTCTCAGAGTCAGGCTTTGCCGGCCCCTAGACAGATCACCGCTCATTCCACCAGGAGTGCTGCTACTTCGGCGGCTTGATCCACTCAGGCTTCCTTGGAGGAAGTCTGCCGGGCAGCTACGTGGTCTTCTCCCTCTCTGTTTATTCGCCATTACAAGCTAGACGTTTATGCCTCCGCAGAGGCGGCCTTTGGCAGGCGGGTGCTCCAAAGAGTCCACTCTGCCCAGGGTTCCTCTCTCCAGGACAGGAACCCCCCCCCCCCCCAATAGGGCTGCCGCTTTGGTATGTCCCATTCCTGGCTGCTGGCTCCACCTCTATGGAGAAGGGGCGTTGGTCTTACCTGATACGCTCCTTCTTGTGGAGGTGGAGATAGCAGCCAGTCCCTCCCTGTGGTAGTGTGTTGTCCTGAGATTTTTTCTTTCGTCACCTGGGCATAGGGAGTATAGGGGGTGGAATTTTAGGTTTTATTGTTTCAGCTCTACACATCAGTCTGTGTCAATGCTTTTGTCAAAAAGCAGGAAGGAGAGCAGGAAGGTGGATTAAAAGGCTTTGCAGACTCAGTCCTGATAGGCTAACAAGATGGAGTTAACCCATTCCATTGTCCCGTGGGCACAACTTCACAGCAGGGAACTGCAATGGCTCCTCCTACCACATCAGAAGCAAGGCATAAGCACGTCGCTAACAAGAGTATCTCTGCCCACCGCAGTTCTCCAGTCTCTGGACTGGTGGCAATCATTGGCCAAAGCATGAGGCACCCTCTTCTGGGAGCCCCGCAGAATGATCCTGACTACCGATGCCAGTCTCTATGGCTGGGGCGCACATCTACAGACTTTGATGGCACAAGGGCAGTGGAACCAGCAGGACGTGATCCACAATATCAATTGGCTTGAGCTCAGAGCTGTCTTCCTAGCTCTTCAGTCATTCCAAGAGTTGGTGAACAACAACCACGTTCTGATACTCACGGACAATGTGGCAGCCAAGGCCCACATAAACCGACTGGGCGGAACCAGGTCTCGTTCCCTGATGTCAGAGGCAGTGCAGCTGGGCCTATGGGCAGAGAACCATCTCCTATCCATTTGAGCAGAACCCATCTCAGGGGCAGCAAACGTGAGGGCAGCCGAGCCACCATCGATCACTCGGAATGACATCTATACCCCTCCCTCTTCCGGGAGATTGCGGATCGTTTCGGCAGCCCAACAGTCAACCTGTTTGCTACCCCAGACAATGCCCAGCTCCCCCAATACTTCACCAGGTTCATGAATCCAGGAGCAGAGGGAGTGGACACTCTTCGCAGCCCTTGGCTATCTGTCTGTCTGTCTGTCTGTCTGTCTATCTATCTATCATCGACCATTTTAAGTATAAAAAAAGATATACCAAAAGGTAGTTTATTATTTCATGCATTTAATACTTAAATAAGAACAATAAAAGAGATACACAAAACTAGATTAGATAATACCTGACAAAAACCTATAAAACTGTTGTGTAAGATATTTCCAAATTGCTTTTTTGATTGGTGTCCTCACTTGCAATTTTCTTCATTTTTACCTGAGCATCATCGGCTGTGTGATTTACCCTTAACATAGAATTGTAGGATTTTATAGTACTTATAATCTAACTATAAGAACTGTACTTTGTATTTATATTAAAACTATATAGACTAAAATGTGGTGATACAGTATAGAGCAAGCAAAATAGCATAAAATAAAAACAGCACATCAAAAATCCAGTCAGGATATAATGGATTATTTTATTATTGTCTATACCTATAGTGGACCAATCACCACCCCACCACAATTGATATACCACTAAGAGTAGAGTAACACATGTGGCACTCACTGCGAATCCAGAAAGGCTTGGGTGTAGATGATCTCAGCAAATCTGCAATAATTTAATTGCAAAGGGTAAAGTGTTTAAATAACTACAGTAGTAGTTAGATGAGAAGGGGAGAATATTTTAGTTTAGATTCCCAACAGCATAACAACAGGTGATTCTACTGCTGTGTATCAATACTCATAGATACTCTTGTATAGTTTCTTTGTCTTTTGCATCTCCACTTCTTGTTGTGAGAAATGAAAAAGGGCTTTATACAATTAAATCACAAATCTGCTTTGACAAATACAGGCTTTTTAGAAAGTAAGGCGAACTTCAATTCAAAGTGTCTTCTTTTGAATGCAGACAGAAGCACTAAAAATCACTCTCAGGAATTCAGATTCACCCAAACAAATGTTTTCCCCTGGGAAATCAGCACCGCCAAGGATATACATTGGCCGCAGATTTGATTAACCACTAAAAATGGCAGATATTAACCCCTTGCCATTTTCTTTTTTTTAAATAGTTTTTATTAAACAATTTTTAACACTAATAACTTACACAAATACAAAGGAAAAAAGAAAACAAACAAAAAACTTATACAAACAGTTACAAATATGTAAAAAAATACATAATACGATACAATTTTTCAGTATTTTGTGTCAGAATATATATGCTGCTTTTGTACTTTTACCATTACATATTTGCGTTCTTATTGCTTTTTAGCCACGACTATAATAATATTATGTATATGCTTCTATATCAATATCGTAATTGTATATATTTTAATTGTTTTCTTATATTGTAATTCGAATTTTAACAATCATAGCTTTATATATATACATATATACATTTATCTACAGTTTATAGTCATTAGTTTAATTGTTTCTGTTTCCCCGTTACCATTTTCAGTGACCTACAGGGTTTAGGAATTCCATGTCCTTGAATCCTGAAATGTATATCCTGAGATATTTGTATTATCTCACTTGCTTGATAACTTGGCCATAAATGTCGAATTAGGTTTTGCAAAAGAGCACAACTTTGGTTTTAGAATAATTTAATGATAACCTTCTTTACAATACATTGCAAAAGACTAAGTGCATAATCCCACGAAAGGGAAAGGAAAAAAATTACATTGTCATCAGCATAAAATTAGAAACGAGGGAGGGTCTCTTTTGAGATGTTTGCTATGCACCCCTTCCTTCCCCAGGTTCTTCTTTTTATCTCCCCAGATTATTCCTAAATACGATACACCTTAAAAGTTTTAAATCAGGATCTCTTGAATGTAGTTTACTTATTCTATCTAGGAAATGAGTGGGCTGATCATTTGTGCAAGAGCTTTTCCTTTTAACAAACAGGAACAATAATTGACAAGCAACGGTGTTTTGAGATTACTAGAGAAGAATCGGTGGCAGGAAAAAGGATTGTTAAAATTGATGCCCAGAAATCAATATTAGTGGGTTTTTTAAAAATGCAATGGAGTTATAATTGCATTCCACTGCTTTGTATAAGTGCCGTGCTGGCCAAGTGGTTAGAGTGCAGTCCTGCAGGCTACTTCAGCTGACTGCCGGCTGCCTTCAATTTGGCAGTTCGAATCTCACCAGGCTCAAGGTTAACTCAGCCTTCCGTCCTTCCGAGGTGGGTAAAATGAGGACCCAGATTGTTGGGGGCAAGAGGCTGGCTCTGTAAGCTGCTTAGAGAGATCTGTAAAGCACTATGAAGTGGTATATAAGTCTTAAGTATTATTGCTATTGTATGCTTTAGCTTGCAACCCTAATTTCTTAACTTCTGTTGTAGCAATCAGAGGCCGGGTTGGGAGAGTGAGGTATGCAGGACCTTTGGATGAGATGCATTTGTAAAGTTGTAAACACATACACTATAGAAGTAAGGCAAATTAACCAGAGACGATCACTTTTCATCTATTTTACCATATAATCTAATCTCTCATTTGGCCTGGTGGCTTTGTGTGCACACATAACAAAGGAATGAATAATGAATGATTTATTACAATACAAATCGCTTTAATAAAACCATTCAGAAAAGGTAACTTGCTTTTCTGATCTCAAATAAAGGCTGTTTCTCTTCCTGCCAGAATTCTACTCTTTTCAGATACTCCTTGTTCCATCTGCAAGTTGGAAGAGGAAGCCAAGAGACTGTGTTGGCTAGGATACAAGGGTACGGTGTCCATTTGTGGGTGGGATTTGGTTGGTTCGAACCAGTTTGGGCGAACCGGATGCTAATTTTACATCTGCTTCGCCGAACTG
>JANHFT010004772.1:82144-93216 GCA_032467955.1 Pseudoxenodon macrops
ATGCACACACAAGATCATCTTCTCCACATGTGCATGCACTCTGGCTGGCTGCTTTTTCAGTTTCTGGCACTCCCGCATGCATGAAGACCAGCTGGCACTCCTGGTGCTCCTGCACACATGCACACACATGAGGATCAGCTGCCCAGTGCGCATGCATGTGCCAGAACCCACAAGGGGAGCAAGACCAAGGGGAGCAGAGCTGCCAGCCAGGATGGTTGTCACACTGCTGTTTCCAGCCAGGATGCTGGAGCAGGAGCTGTGCTGCCCCAGGAGGGTTGGATGAGAGCGCAGCATGGAGATGCTGCTGAGGGGTAAGAGGCATGCTGGCTGGGAAGTGACCAAGAAGGGGGGTGCTGTGCCGGCTTGTTCACAGTAGCGGGCTGGGGAGGTGCTTCCTCCCAGCCAGAATTGGGGCAAAGCTCTCTCACCTGCTGGCCTCTCAACCCAAGGCCCTGGGATTGCTAATGCCCCTTACCTCCAAGGCCGGGTAGGGGCTCCGGCTTTCCAGTGGAGGGAGGCAACATTCCTCTCCCTGTTGTGTGCACGGGGCAGCGGGGCAGGGTTTGCTGGCTGGGTGGGGCAGCGGGGCAGGGTATTCTGGCTGGGTGGTCAGCTGCCACGTCCACTGCTCCTGTCACTGTGAGGGGGCAATGTTGTCATGCTGCCACTTCCAGCCAGGATGCTGCAGGAGAAATCACTCTGCCCCAGGAGGGCTGGAGGAGAATGCATGGGGCAATGGGGCAGGGTTTTTTGGCTGGGCAGCTTGCTTCCCTGAGGCTGCAGAACTGGGTCAACATCCCACCACCTCAACAGGGACCAGGGGGCAGGCAGGGGGCACAAGGACCCCCAAAAGGCCAAGCAGAGCCAGCACATATGTGCTGACAGCTGATCTTCACACATGCATACATGCCAGAAACTGGAAGAGCAAGATCATATGCTTTTCTGGTTTCCGGCACATGTGCTTTGTGTGCTTTCCTTATATAGGAAAAGGCGAAAACAACTCAAGAAGATTGGGAATTACGAAAAGTGGGATTATACAAGTCAAACCTAGCACAATACCAACGAAGAAGAAAAATAGCTCTTAAACTAAACCAGCATAATAAATTGAGAGGACAAGTACAAAAAGAACCTTGCTTTTATAAATATAAAAAGTGGAAACATATTTAAAGCAGAATATCAGCAAATAGTCCAAGTCTGCAAAGTTTAAGTGAGGAAAACTAAGGCTCAAAATGACCTAAGGCGTGCAACAAAAGTCAAAGATAGAAAAAAACCCCATTCTTTCAACATGTAAAAAACAAGAAAAATCTCAAGGAAATGATTGGTCTATTACTAGAAGAAAGTGACAAGAAAGTGACAAGCAATAGGGAGAAAGCACAACTATTTAACTTTTTTGACTATTTTAACTATCAAAAACAGTACCGTTAAATAACAGATAAATAGCCAAGAAAATGGTAAGTGAGCACCTGTCCACCCTAGATGAGTTCAAATCACCAGATAGATTACACCCCAAGGTTGTGAAGGAACTTGCAGGCATGATCTCAGAACCAGTGAATATCTTTCAAATTCTGGAGCACCGGTAACTACCAGAGGACTGGAAAACAGCTGATGTAGTTCCTATCTTCAAAAAAAGGATAAAAAATAGATCCAGGAAACTGTAGGCCTATCAGAATCTGGGAAGATTCTGGAAAAGATCATCAAGCAACAAATCATCAAGCACCTAGACCAGGGGTATCCAACCTTAAGCACTCAAAGAGCCATTTGGACCCGTTTCCCACAGAAAAAACCCACCAGGAGCCACAAAATCTGGGTGGGCATGGCTAACTCAATGTCATTCACTCCCACCCAGTCACATGATCCTCTAGCCATACCTACGCAGCCACAAAATCATTCTCTCTCTGTGTCTCTCTGCGCCTCTCCCTCTCTCTCCCCCTCTCTGTATGTCTCTCTCTCTCCCCCTGTCTCTGTATGTCTCTCCCTTTCTCTTCCCCCCTCTCCCTCTCTCCTCCCTCTTTCTGTATCTCTCGCTGCATGTGTCTCTGTCCCTCTCCCTGTCTTCCCGTCTCTCTTCTCTTCCCCTCTCTTTTTGTATCTCTCTCTCCATATTTTCCCCTCTCTCCCCCCCACTTTCTGTATCTCTCTATGTCTCTCTCCCTATCTTCCCCTCTCCCTATCTTCCCCTCTCTCTATCTCTCTCCCCTCTGTTTGTCTCTCTCATTATGTCAGCCAGTCATGAGGGCAGAGAACCGGTTCTTAAAAAACATCGGGAACCACAAAACCCTTTTGACATCTCTCTCTCTCTCTCTATCCCTGTTAGATCGCGCAGTAAGAAAGGAGCGAGTCACAGGAATGGTTCAGCACTCTATATTTAGGCTATTAGGTCCATGTGTGAGATTGCCGGCAGGCTCGGGCGAGCCGCTTTCAAGGGCTGCCTTTTACCTAGATGGCCACTGAGATGTTTATTTTTCCCACTGCTAGATTAGCCAATCAGCGGCAGCTATGCAAATCCGTGCTCCATACGCTAGTATGTAACACCACTACCCTCTTAGTTTCTGCTTGGGCCAATCGACTATTAATGTAAGTAACATAGTCATGCAAGTAAGCAGGGTGATGTATGGTCCTACTGGGCCTGCACGGTTCAGTTGTCTGGGAGTTTTCATCAGGAGCATTTGTCAGCTCCAGTGAGCCGTTGGCCCAGAGCTACCATTCAGGCCGGGGTATGAGGGCTCCACTCACTATTTTACCTGATGCAACTTGGCTTCACCTGCTGCAAACGCTGAAATGGCAGAGACGGCAATCCAGGGCATGGGCATTCTGCTGCGGCTTCATCTCATCCTCTGATGTCAACACTATGCATGGTTTACTCTTTGAACTCCTTTCTGGGATTGCTGGATTGCACATCACATGAGTGTTAGCGTGGGGGATTGAAATACCAGGAAGTGCACCGGGGTAACAGCTGTGAGTATAATCTTCACTACTAAACAGTGTTTGTCAGTTTGTGCCAGAGAACAATTAAAGACCTGTGTTTGACTCAACTTGGTTTCACAGAGCCTTTATTCTACCGGAACCTGATATTGCGCCAGTGAGAGCTTTTTCTGCTCACTTTCTTTTCCTGTGCCTTTCCTGGGGCAGCGATGGCTGGAGCCATGGGGGTTGGGAGCAGAGGCATCAGGGCTGCTCCCCCACCTCAGCAAGCCGGGCCTTGAGGAGCATGGAGAGTTGTTGGCGAGCGCTGGAGGGTCAGAAGACACGCTCCAACATCGCCCCAACATGCATTTCCAGCACATGCTCCTCTGTCCTGAATTAGCATTGAATGGGGGGAAGGGTAGGAGGGAAGGAGAAGCCTGGCTGCCTTTTCTTTGATGTGGGACGTGGGGAAAACCCAATACCCCCTCCATGACCTGCTCGCTGCTCTTGCAGTGCCTTGCACAGCATAGCAAAAATGCGCTTCACAATGGGGGAGACTGGATCCCCTCCTCCTCCTGAAGCTTATTACAAAATAGTAAGACCCTGCCCCACTTGTCCCTGGCAACTCACTCACTCTTGGGACGGAGACAGGTCGCGTGTCCAGCACTAACAAAGCTGAAAGTAGCCGCCTACCATTTCCTTCCAGTTAGGCAGCAAGAAAGAAAGACAGAGACAGATTCGGCTCTGTCGGCTCTCCTCCACATTGCCCAGTTTTGCAAGGATTCAGTGGATGCTGCCTTGGTGATGGGGGGGAAGTTTCATCCCATACTTTTCCTGCCAAGCGTCTTCAGGGGCACCCAGGGACTATATTTTCCGGCCACTTTGGTCTGAGTTGCAGGTTGCATGTATGTGCCTGTATGAGTGTGCTGCTGATTGGGATGATGCTTCTCTGAAGTGCGTGCGGTGATCTAAGGCAGCAACTTTGTGATGCTATGATGTAACAGCCTGACAGTCATTCCTTTTGCAATGCAAGTTTTATTTTTGCATCTTTCCAGACATAAGATAATGTGGTCGAATTTCCTTAGTTATTCCCTGGGTGTGTGGGGTGAGGAATGAAAGAGAGACAGACAGACAGACAGAGAGAAAGAGAGATGAGGGAGAGAGAGAAAAAGATAAAGATGAGAGAGGGAGGGAGGGAGAGGGATATAGAGAAAAAAAAGACAGATGAGAGAGAGAGAGACTTATTTCCCATAGAAAAGAAAACACGGGGAGCCACAAAACCTGGGTAGGCACAGCTGGTGGGGAATCATGTGACTGGGTGGGAGTGAGTGACTTCAAGTTGGCCACGCCCACCCAGGTTTTGTGGCTCCCAGTGTTTTGTTTTCTGTGGGAAATGGGCCCAAGTGGCTAATTGAGTGTTTAAGGTTGCAGACCCCTGGTGTAGTTCATGAAACTCTTTGCTTCCTTTGATATTATTGTATATCATGATCCTTTATCTTTCCCATATTGGAAAAATAGGCAAATAATGCTGACCATTAGATTTTGTGACTATTCTTTCTATAGTCACACAGCACTGTATAAAATGATACCGTGGAAAAACCTTCCAGGTAAATACATTATTGCTCGAGCAGATTTTTCTGTTTCTGATAGAGGGTATTCCTCAGCATCACTTTGTTTCCTAGTTTGTGTTTTAATTTTTTTCCCTCTCCCAACTCCCTATGAACCATACTTGTGTACATATGGGAAGTCATCTTCCCTGCAAAAAATCATTGGAAGTAATAATACCTGCCATTCTTTAGATTTATTAATTAATTGAATTATTTCACTCTCGGCCACTGGCAAAAGGAGATTCTGAGAGAGGAACCTCCAATGAATTGTTCTTCCATTAACTAATTTAAATATATTATTGGTCAGAGGTACTTTTCAATGCTCCCTCTCATTCTGTGTTTATATATGTTTCCAAATCCACACAGATTTTATATTAATTGAATTTTAGAGTTTTTTTCATTTAAATATTTTATAACTTTATATCACAGTTTGGTTGAGTTCACCTATGGTTATTTTAAAATGCCACACAAGGAATGTCATTACGTCAATAGTTATCAAATTTACTCCCTGATTATTTTATGTTTAAATAAACATAGCATACTATGAGAAAAAGAGGATGTTACTAATTAGTGACTTTTTTTTAGCCAAAAGCAGAAGAAAAGGCAGAAGAACCACCAAAACCACCTGAGCCTGAAAGTGAAGAAAGTGATTTAGGTTAGTGACCAGTATTGCAGTCTATTTGATGTAATTCATTTTTTTATTCTGAATTCAACTAAGTTGAATTCTTCTTATTTGAAATATATGTTTGTACATTATTATTTTTTGGTTTTCAGAAATGGATAATGAAGGAGTGATTGAACCAGACAATGATGAACCTCAGGCAATGGGAGATGAAAATGTTGAGGTAATAATAGTGCTTGGAACTCTGAATCTATGTGTCACACTTAATCAATAAAGCAGTTAGTGTAAACATGCCCGTGTGCAACTGTTAGTTCCTTCTTGTTATTGGTTCAGCTAGCAATGAACCTTTTAATGTTTTTTTTGCTAATTGTGTCATCTAAGCATATATATATAGCTAGGTTTGCTATTGACAGGATGAAGAATATGTCTAACTGGAAATAACCAAAATATATAATCATGACTATTTTTATTTGAAGCAATGCTATCAGGTCAGTATTGGGCAGCAGTATCTTTTATCCTATGTTCAGATGACATGTTTAACTGTAAAATCATTTGCAGTTGGTTTGCAGCCCAAAAGCAAGACACTTGTGCACTAATCAGCTTTTGGTTAAAAGTAATATGTGAATGCTTCATCTGATTTTAAATCCAGATAACTCTTTTCTGAAAGTATGACAGCTTTGATCTGCATTCTAGTTTCTTTGCCTTTGTTTTCTTTAGGTTACAGAAGAAATGATGGACCAGGCCAACGAAAAGAAGATGGAAGCTATAAATGCATTAGGTGAAGGTCAGTTTTATATATACTGCATCAACTTTTTTATCTTTTTTACTAGATACACGAGATAGTGCTTGAGTTACAACTCCTCATTTGGCAACTCTTCAGTTACAATGATACAGAATGGTACTTAAGACTGATCCTTAAAGTTCTGGCTGGTACTTATGGCAGTTGCAGCATCTTGCAGTCATGTGATCGCCATTTATGACTTCTACCAGCTTCCCACAAGAAGTTAGTGATAAAGCCACCAAGGAAGATTACCACTTGAGTCTCTGTTTTTCTAGGTCATTTTTATACATCATGTCCATTCAGTTATCTTCTTTCCACATTTCTAGGCCTCTACATTTAAAGTGTATTTCTTTTTCACTAGAATTTTATATTTTCAGATGAACTTGCGAAAGCCATTGATTTGTTCACAGAAGCCATCATATTAAATCCTCATTTGGCTATCCTGTATGCCAAAAGAGCCAGGTGAGACTTTACGTTTGAATATTTCTACTATAAAAGATAGCTAATATAAAGATAGCATAATCTGGACTCTGTTCATGAATTATTTTATAGACTTACTGAATAAGTGATTAAAAAGTGATTGTTACACTGACATTCTGAAATAACGAGGGTATTTTTATAGTTCTTATGGTCACCTTTGGCATTTTTAGCAATATGAAAGCTTTCTGCTAATCTTCCGTTTTTCTCTTGATAGCCATATCTAAGTTTGTGTTTTATCTTGGTTACCACTTTTTCTGTTCTTTAATACTGGTACATTTGTATACCTTGATTTCCATGGGAAGACTGGAACTGTGGCTAGGCTGTAATAACAAATTTACAATACTGATTGTGCTTTATCTACCCTCTTTCTTATATCCTGATGAATGAAGGAAAAGCCAGCCAAAACCTTCTCCAAATACTATCTTGTTTGTCAGAACTTAAGGAACATTTTGCTATCTTTGCTTCTTGCCTATTTCTTCTATAACTTTACAATAATTGTTTATGGTTTCTAATCACAGTGGCTATATATTATCTCCAGTTTCGGAGCCTGTATACCTCCAAGTAATGGTTATTGTTACATGGAGATACAATAGCGTTCAGGGCTTACTAAAAATGGGAATGAACCACATATGGCATATCTTTGTGGCAGCTTAAGTTAAAACTGAACATAATTATTAATGCCATTAAAAGCACCTACTGTTAGGGATCCAGGAAACAGAAAATTTTAATGAACATTAAACAAGAATTATATAATGGTATTCTACAAGAACATTTGATAATTCAGATATATTTAAATAGGGTAAATGCAAAATGTATTGAAACTGCTTATAATTTTGTGGCAATGATAAGTATATTGAGCTGAATAGTATTTTAACTTGATTGTTAAAATTATTAGGCTGCAAAGCATATGGTATTCTATTTATTTTTAGTTAAGATTGTATACTTTTCATGTTGACAGTGTTTTTGTGAAAATGCAGAAGCCAAATGCTGCCATTAGGGATTGTGATAGAGCCATTCAGATAAATCCCGATTCAGCACAGACCTACAAATGGCGAGGAAAAGCTCACAGGTAAAAAACAAAATGAAGCAACCCTCCTACCTTTTTATATCTTAATCATCTTATTCAAGAAACTAAAAACTTTCTAGGTTAAACAGAAAGCTTTTAAGATGTGTTGCTTTTATCTCCACTACATGTTACACTAACTTGATTTTCTTCAATTTTTAAAAATGCAGAAGTTGAAACTAAAGACTATTTGGACATTATTAAAACCTTTCTTATTTATACTCATGACTTAAAATTGTTTTTAACATTGTCTCAAATGATGCTGACTGGAATTAATAATTTTCTTGCCAGGCTGCTGGGTCATTGGGAAGAGTCTGCACACGATCTAGCTTTGGCTTGTAAACTGGATTATGATGAAGAAGCTAGTGCCATGCTTAAGGAAGTACAGCCACGTGTAAGTAATGAATGAAAATGTGGAAGACTTCTTGCTTAGCTCATGATTTCACTTCTGTGATATTTTATGGAACTTGTGCTAAAACGCTATCCTGATTTTATATGATTTTTTTTTTAAATTCCAGTTTTGTAAGGATATTGTGGTTCTGTAATTCTAACAATTGTTGCCACAAAGTACTGTAATTGTCTGCAATCTTGTAAGGCTCTTAAAAAAAAGTAACACTTGAAGATTAAATCATTTTTCTCCCTATTACCAGGAGACAAGCTGTAGATAAGTAAAGTATGAATTGGTTCTGAAAACTGCACACTGTGTGCAATAAAATGTTGCTTGAATGTTTTGCTGACCTGCCACAAGGGAGTACTATGAATAACATAATTCAAAAAATTACTGTCCTCTTTTTAGTTACATCATAAACTGGATGATTACATACTAGCTTTGACAACAGTTGTGTTGTTACTTCTGGCCTAACGTTAAAAGCTTTAGCATTTGACTAGTACTGATCTCTATTTTAATATTATATAAAAGAAATGTTCAGTAATTTTTATATACAATAACAATGCATATAGTTGAATTATTTCTGTAACATTGAATTGATAACAGCCCCTCCTTATTTGTTTTTGTGTATATTACGATGTTTTCTTCTGTGTCAGTTTATCCCAGGGTATATGTGGACCAAGTAGCCCTGAACAATTTATTTTTCTGCCTATATCATTGAAAATGATTATGGAATGGAATATAGCTTTTTCTCTAGCTTTATCTTATTTGGTTCTTATAAGCCAAAGGGAAAAAAAACTTATGGAAGTGAGAAATTCGAGTGTAGCATTATTGACTTCATGGTTTTTGCTTTCTTGCTTTTCCTATTAAGAAAAAAACAATACTGAGGAAATTTTTGTTCTTGCTAATCTGTTGTCATTAAGGTTGCTTGAGATATATCCCCTTTCCCTTATATTTCTGAACCTAAATTATCAATTTCTGAGACACAACTAAAGCTGGGCAAGTTTTTACTTTGTAATTATAAATAATTACAAACAAAATTGGCTGAGGAACATCTACAAAATGAACTACTATAAAAAAATCTTATATACTAATAATTTCTTCACACAGGTGTACCATTTTTGCTAAGCATCTTTTGTACTAGAAACTGATAAAAGCATAATTCCAGTGATTTACTTTGAGGCATCTACTCTATAATGTTTCAGAGTGCTTTTTCAGGATCAATACAAATGTGAAATCTGTATCTTAAGGTCTGGCTGGAACTTTAGGAGCAATTTTCTGAATATTTTTATGTAGCAATTATAGCATAATTCCTTGAGGGAGAGGGATGTTCATATTGGCCTGCATAATTATAATCTTAAGGCTGTAATTCTTGTCCTGTTGTGAATTGTCAGCTGATACTCAAAATAGGTGGATATTGGATTATGCCCTGTTTTGTGTTTTGAAAATACAAAATTGAAATGGTTCAAATAAGAATGATTGCCTTATATGTGGCTGTTCGCTTCAAATCACATACTGGTTAAACTACTTAAGTTTAAGCTCATAAGCCTGTAATATTTTATATCAGTTTTATATATTTAAAGCCATACATTTCTTGAATTAAATAAAAAGTTACTCTTCACCGAATTTTTTTTTAATTGTGATAGATCTCAAACATTGGTGGTTCTAGTGCTTTGTTATTTGTCTATATGTTGTGTATGAAAGAAAACAAAGAATTAATAGAGTCTCAGAAGTTTTTGCTATTGAAGCATTTTACTGTGTTCATTCTGCAAATAAACTTGCAGGTTGTTTCTCATTAATTCTTTTTATTTAACTCTTTAAGGAGAATTAAGCTCTATTTTTCTATTGAAATTGCTTTTCATCTAAAATACTGTAGTGCAGGGGTCCTCAAACTTTTTAAACGGGGTCAATTCATGGTCCCTCAGACTGTTGGGGGCAGGCCGGCTGGGTGGTCCTGTGACTGGGTGGGCGTGGACAATTTAGCACTCCATTAAACGATACACACAAATTAAACTTTACTTTGTTATGCTCCTGGGTGTGGAAATCAGGTTAGCGAAGGTATGTGGCTGCCTTGGGGTGTGTGTGAGGGACTTCTGTGTGTGTGTGTGTGTGTGTTTCCCTCTCTCTTTCTCTCTTCCTATCTCTCTGGAGGCCAGGGAAGCCATCCCGTTTTTTGCCTCATCCGCCTCCAGAAAGTGGGTAGGGGCCGGCTGGTAGGTGGGGCAATGTGGCCAGGGAAGCCTCGTGGTCCCACGGGGCCTGGATTAATGGCTTCAGTGGGCTGTATCCGTCCAACAGGCCATAGTTTGAGGACCCCTGCTGCAGAGCATTGCCTAATTTAGACAATTCTGTGGGATATTTTGGAGCTGTAAGAGTGTTGAAGGAAAGATTTAGTGTTGATTATAGCCCTACAATTCTTGAGAGAATTGACATAGTACAAACTAAAAATAGTTGTTGTAGAATGCTAGAATTATATCGTATAAATGATATTATACATGCCACAAATAATTTTATTCATCTTGTACCTCAGGCTCAGAAGATTTCAGAACACAGAAGAAAATATGAACGAAAGCGTGAAGAAAAAGAAATTAGAGAAAGAATGGAAAGAGTAAAAAAAGCCCGAGAGGAACATGAGAGAGCTCAAAGGGTAAGAGCTTGAAAAACATAGTGGCATAACTTAGCCCTTAGAGGCTAAACTTACCCTGACACATCATCTATCTAGGAACTTGGTAATTTATACAGCCAGCAGTTGTCTTCCAAGAGACCATCACCTGGCACCTTCTCCTTAATCCTGTTGTAAGAGAAGGCTGTGCTGACTTTTCTGATAATTAATAGGTAAAATTCAGGGGAGGAAAATGAAAAAGTTCTATAATATATTCTTCTGGTCTTATAGTATAGAGGTATGTGATTAAGAATGTCAGCTCTGCTCCCTCCATTTGGGAAATAGATTTAAACAAAGCCAAACTTTATTTTAAAAAAATAGAAAAAGTTTTTATTTAAAAATATTTGGTGTTCCAGACAGACCACAGGATGCTGCTATAATTAGCGACCTCAGAAAAAAGTGTTTTTAGATTACCATATTTTTCAGAGTATAAGACTCACCTAACTTTTGGGGAGGAAAACATCTGCCTCTGCCTCACAACAAATAGCAAACAGTACAGATGATATACACTGTTTCCTGTGTATTTCTGTGCATGTGTGCCTGACCCATAGAAATAGCAAAGAAT
>JANHFT010004772.1:97710-111163 GCA_032467955.1 Pseudoxenodon macrops
GAAGGGGTGGGCATGGCCAGCATAGCAGGCAGCCCTTCCCTTCCCCGGTCAGCTAGGGGCAGCTGGGCCCCTTAAACTGGACCCTCAGATTTCGAGAGTGCAAAAAGTTTTTCTTTACATTGCAAGGAGTTTCCTTGCAAACCCTGCCCAAAAGAGAGAAGCGGAAAGAAGCCAGAAGCTGCTAAGGTGAGCATTGAGTGTCTAGCCCCACCACATCATCTCTCCCACCTGCCACCCCCAAACTGCACCCCACCGCGAGATGCACATCCTACTTGACATTTGTAGTCCCATCGCGTTCCTCGCCTTTGTGCAAAAGACATTTTTGAACTTGCGAGAGGTTTTCTTTTGCAACGTGCTTCCCTGGACACAACAGCGAGGAATGCGATGGGGCTACAAGTATCAGGGAGGACAGCCCATCCCCACCTGCCAGAAATGAGTCTTTGTGAGACTCGTTGCGCCACCGCTTCTGCTGCCTCGTGGAGCAGGACTGCAAGACAACAAGCCTTGCAGAGTCCTGCTCCACAAGCGGCAGCTGCATGCCAGCTGCTCGGCTGGCGCGAAGAACAGGGAGGGGAGGAGGCGGCGGCAGGACATCCAGTCCCACGCTCACCGCCTCCTGCACCCCAAAATAATACCCCTCCCGATAATAAGGCCAAGGCCATATTCCGGGGGTCAAAAGAAAATAAGATCCTGTCTTATTTTTGGGGAAACACGGTAGATAGAATGCTATAGAGATAGATTATGTATAATATATCAATATTGTGCTTCATCCAAATATCTTATAAAAACTTTACTATGGCAAGTTGTAAATAAAATATAAATATAAAATTATTTCAGTGTACCTGGAATATGCACAAAATCTCTGTTTCAAATGCATACCGTATCAAACTGAACTTTAATTTCTTGTGAACCACATTTTTAATGGTTATATGCAGATTTTAAAAAAATAAATATTTTCATAGCAACGGTCAGAACCACAAAGTTCTGTTTAAGTTGAAAATGAATTCATGTACAGGAAGCTTTTTCACTGCCATATTTCTTAATGTTTGATGTAGCTTTCTTTCAGGCAAGGATTTAAAAAATATCTTCCTGAGTTGCCCAGTTTTGTGCTATTTCCTGCACAATATGCCCCATCATTAATTAAGTCTGGTTACTTGTTTATCACTTTTATAGCAATATTTTAATTTTATTATATGTGTTCTTATTTTAGATCCTATTTTAGTCATTGTTTTCCTGCTGCACACATAGATGTATGTAATAGTTCTACTATTGGATATTTTACTTTATCTGTTCAAACTGCTGCAATAAACGTATTTGATTTAATATAGGTTATTGTAGATTTGCAAAAAAATCTGCTTGCTCTACATAGTTACTTTTTTGTGCTAAATATTTTAGGGTAGTGTGACAGCAATGACAGTGTTTTTTCCTCTGGATACAGCTAGATTAAGACTTCAAGGTAAGCAACCCATTCTTTCACATTTAGCCTTTGAGTATATTATATATGACTTACTAACTTGTTTTTGCATTTATATCTTAAAATTTGTTCAGGGTAATAGCTGATCTTCTTTATTTTGCTAGCTTTTAGTATATTTTTGTATTTATTTAGTCCACTCTATGTTTGTTTGTTTGTTTTGTTATTTTAAGTTTTGTTGGTCATTGATCAAATACATGTTATTGAGTGATTGATCATGTTTTATCCAATAACGTTTTGGAGAGATGCTAGGCTAATATGGTATCTATTGACATGTAAATGGCAATAATGCATTTTGTGGCTGACTGGGGCTTTTTATTGATTTCAAATTACCCCTACAATAAATGGGATGCCAAAAACTCTGGTTAGTATTATCTTTCTGAGTACAAAACCTCCTGGTTTTTTTTAAACACTGTGTACTCAGCAATAACCAGTCACAGATATTTGCAAAGTATATTGTTTACAACATGTCTCTGTTGTGATAGTCTTCAGAAAATGGAAATTGCAAAATCTTTGCTCCCTTGGAAACCTTTCAGATTCCTAACTAAGCTGATGAATCTCCTTAATATGATATTGTTAGAGTCATTAGAGAAAAGACTCATTAACAACTATATTATTTTGTGTTTCTAAACTGCATGAAGATATAATCTGGATGTTCTAAAAGATAGTTTATTATTCTTTATTCTCAATACTGTAGACATGAAAGGAACTTACATTCACATGGCAAATGTACATTTTAGCAAAATACAGAAACCATAGTTTGAGAAATGCAGAGAGGTGATGGAGAAATCCTTTCAAAAAATTAATTTTAGGATTTGGTAGTTAAGTATAGAAGACAGATATTTAAAACTGAAAACAAGCAACCAATACAGTTATTCTTAGAGCAGATATAAAATAATCTTTTGATGTAATCTTAAACTTTCCAATGAGGAAAAGCATCTCCGCTTTTCTTTTTTGTATAAATGCAAAATTTTCTAACCCTATTTCTTAATTTGTGGTCAGTTGCAGACCTATACATGAAGGAGAAAACAACTGTTCTATTTTAGATTGAATCAGTGAACCTGAAGATTAAATAAATAATGCACCTTTACTTCTGCCCTAGCTTCCCCATCATATTAGAAGATGATCTCAAAGCAGTATTGAAATATATTAAATAACTTTAAAAAAATATTACTTGTTTTTCAGTTGATGAAAAACGCAAATCAAAAACCACACACGCAGTTCTTTTGGAGATAATTAAAGAAGAAGGCATGTAAGTACAGGACTATTTTGCTAGGAGAAGTTTTTTAGAACTTCTGTAGAGAACAATGTATACAGTACGTCTTACTAAATTTCAATTAAGTAATTTGAATAGTTATAATTTAAAAAGAGCCATTAGAAACTAAACCTTTTAGAAACCATTAAAAAATTTAAAAAAAGGGATGAACAAGTTTTTCTTTGTAATTCAAAACACTATTAAAAAAATTAAAAGTCGGGTTTAATTTTCCATACTAAGGGACTTTTCAAGAAGAATTTCTAGGCAGGAATTACATTGGCTGAAATCTTGTGTGAATCAATTGCCCTATATGTAGTTACAGCTTCTGTCACATAAAAACATTTGTGATGTCTTTAGTATTGTTAATTATATAATTACAGTATGTTAATTTTTAAAATGTGCCTCCATAAAATACTACTACCAGTATCTCTGAAAGGAAATACTTGAACAAGAAACAATGTTTGAATTGGATGATCCTTGCCTTCAGATCCTAATTGTATTCCTTTTGATTTTTCCACTAATATATCCTCTTGGGTTATTTTCATAGTTATTCAGAAATAAATATGTTCAGTTAAACTTAGTCCTAAGTATAGAATTGTATTCTATTAAATATAGTTAATAAGTATTGAAATATTTTTTATTTTGTCACTTGGTTTCTTGAACACTTAACCTAAAACCCTTTAGTTAGTAGATATATTTAATTGATTAGTTTGAAATGGGGTGCAGATATGCTTTTTTGCTATGATGATTGCATTATTTTCATTTTTTGCTTTTGTTATTTTGTTCCTTAGCATTGCACCATATCGAGGGTGGTTCCCCGTTATCTCAAGCCTTTGTTGTTCCAACTTCGTCTATTTCTATACATTTAATAGTTTAAAAACTCTTTGGGCTAAAGGTCATAATTCAACTACAGGAAAGGACTTGATTCTTGGGGTGGTTGCAGGTAATAAAATCCTATCAGAAATTTATTGATTTTGGGATATGGATTAATTTATCTATGAAGGCAATTTAAAATAATTTACTTTTATATTGAAAGGATTTGTCTCATTTCCTCTTTTCTAGTTTTACTTGTTTTAGATTTTTCACTTTTGCATAACTGAATGTTTTTCTTCATTTATTATTTTATTTTTGTGTATGCTCTTATCTTTGGAAAGTCATTCATTTGATATTAGCAATGAAATCTCATAATTTTTATGAAATATTTTAATATAATGTGAGGGGTAAATATAACTGTGTATAGAACAGAAACTGAAAATGTACATTACAAATTTAACATCAGATGTTTTCCCAATCAAAAATTTAAAAAAATTAAATATTTGACAAATTTGGTATTTATCTGATATTATTTATCCTGTGAAAAAACCGTACATGTTCTTTATTAGCAATATTCCACTACTATTTCATTCATGTGTGTCTTTGTGTCTGTGTCTGTGTGTTTACCTATCAAATTTATATAGCCACCCACTTCACAAATATGATTATGGGGAGTGTACAATGAAGCAAACAGTCAAAACCATCTAAAGCAACAATTGAAACAATTAAACATAAATAAGACAGCAGAATGGATCAGCATCATACACACAGTGTAACAATCTCGCAAGCTTACTATTTTCATTGAATTATCAGCTTGCTGAAGGAACTCATTTTTATTTCCTCTCAAGTAGCAGGAATGATGTCACCGAGGGTGGGTGCCATGGTAGAAAAGGCCTGCCTCTGGGTTCTTGTGAAATGGATTTTTTTAGCAGAAGGAACCTGTAACACACCCTTCCTGCTAGACCTGATGGGACAGGTAGATGTAACTGCGGGGAGATAGTTCCTCAAATAACCTGGTCCCATGTTAAAACCAAATCTGGAATTGAACCTGGAAATAAACCAGCAGCCAATACAGCTCGTAGAGCAGAGATATAATGTGTGTCTTTCTATGGCTGCCAGCACTGCTGCATATTTCTTGATCTGTATGATTTATTTTGGTTTATTATTTATTCTAACTTGTGTTACTCTCTGATGTTATGTGCCACAAGGTTATCTGAGATATGCTTTTTGAACCCTTAATTCTATTTAACAGTTTAGCACTTGTGATTTTATCAATTCATGATTTAATGAAGAAGAAGAATGTGGAAAATTTACATCAAGTTAGGAAACATATTTGGAAATAATTAGGTGTGCACCTGTTGTGAAAACCAAACTTGTTTTTCTTGCCTTGCTCAATGAAATGTGTAATAATTGGTAAAGAGCCAAAATAAAGCAAGCTCTATGGATGTCTATGAACTAAAGAAGCTTCTTGGATGAAAAGCAAAACATTTTCAAGGAAAAAAACCAAGAAAGTCCAATTGCCCTTTTGAAAAAGCATTTTGGGACAAGCTCCCTTGATTTTCCATTTTAAATATTTTTCCTCCAGAATAATTTCTGTCTAGGTTTTGTGAAGTATTTCAAATGATACCTCTTCTACTTTATACATTAAAGTTAACATTTTCATTTTCTGAGGCCTCCTTTTACTGAATTTTGCTTCTGTTTCCTTAGGTGTAGTGAATGTACTGTTGACTACTCCGCTTTGGGTGGTAAACACCCGTCTTAAACTCCAGGGGGCAAAATTTAGAAATGAAGATATTATACCAACCAATTACAAAGGCATTGTAGGTAGGTTGTTGAGGTGTGTGTGTGTGTGTGTGGTTGCCCTCATCTATTGTAATGTATTTAAATGATGCTTTTTCAAACTCAGTATACCAACACATACCTCCATCACTCTTAAGGCAGCATTTTGGCATAGTTTTCCTCGCTCATCAAACACCCTGTGTTTTTTGTAGACTTGAAAAAGCTGCTATGCTCTCAATATCCTACCAACTGCATGAAAAAAGAACTGATATGAGAATGCAATGTATTTCATGTTCTTCCGCACATGAGCTATATTCTCCAGAAACTTCAGCTTTGTTATTGATTTTATTAATGTACCTTTTATATACTTCCTTTTTATTCTAGCAACAGACTTGTTTTCAGGTCTTCATAATCTGAAAGATGAGGTGAATTATTTAACCACTACTCTGTCTAGTCATTTTGTAAAAAACAAACTACCAGTTATCTTTAACTTTCAATGTTATTTTTACAAAGTGAATTAAGGCATATAGCCGTAACTCATATCAGCTATATGGAGAAGAAAAATGGAGATTAATTTCTATTTTTTTCTTTTTATTTAATTTGAAAAAAATGTAAAATATAAGCAAAATACTAAGGTACACTAAAAAACAAAATCCTTAAACACAGAGCTGAGATTCCCTCCCAGCTCAGATTCCTTTATGCCAGGGGTCAGCAACCTGCGGCTCTGGAGCTGCATGTGGCTCTTTTACCCCTCTGCTGTGGCTCCCTGTCACTCAAAATATGCGTCACATCCGCCAATGTGCGACACCTGCTGGCACGCGATTTATTGAGCGTTTCAACCCCCGGTAGACCAACAGTGGATAAATTCATAAAACGTTTAATTCAACTACATATGCTAGTTTTGTGGCCGCTCAGGAAATAGTCAGACATGGGAAGGGTTTTGTGGCTCCCAGTGTTGTTTTTTTTTTGGTGGGAAATGGGTCCAAATGGCTCTTTGAGTGTTTAAGGTTGCAGACCCCTGCTTTATGCCATACAATCTCAGCTCCCTAGCAAGAAAAACCCAAGATTAAAATGTTGATTAGCAGCATAAAAGGAGGGAGATAAGGAATCAACACCCAGATTTCAAGAAAAAAATTGGTTGCTGGCACCGAATAAGGCTTATCCCTAACAAAGGAACAAATTGAACAGATTGTAGTTCCTCAGGGATATCGCAAAGTAATATTGGAGCTAGCTCAAGAAACTCCATGGTCTGGATATATGGGTAAGGGTAAGACCACTTACAGTATTTTGGATAGATTCTAATGGCCAGAGATCTGTGGAGAGATGGCCCAGTACTGTAGATTTTGCCCCATGTGTCAGTTGGTAAAACCCAACAAGGGAACACAATAAGGTTCCTATGGAAAGAGTACCTTTAATTTTTATTCCCTTTTCTAAAATAACTGTAGATGTTGTAGGCCCTTTGCCATGATCTAGTAAAGGCAACGAGTATATCCTAGTTGCCTGTGACTATGCCACTTGGTATCCCACATTCCATTAAGGAATGTAACCTCCAAAAGAATAGCAGAGGAGCTGGTTGAAATCTTCAGTAGAGGAGGCATACCAAAGGAGATCCTTACAGATCAAAGAACCAATTTCTAAACAGCACTGCTGAAATGTTTATACACGGATCTAGGACTAAAAGAGGTGTGTTATCAGTCCTTATGACAGTCTTATGGAAAGGATGAAGCAGATCCTAAAATCTATTCTCAAAAAATAATCAGGCCAAGACCCAAAACACTGGGATACATAGATGCTTTTTTTATCTGAAATTCCCCAGACATTTACGGGATTTAGCCCTTTTGAGTTACAGAATAGGAGTCAACTTTGCTAAGGAATATTTAGAAACCAGAGAAAGCCAGAAAAGACATGATGATAGAGGTTTAAAGGTGAAGCAATTTAACGTAGCAGATCAAGTCCACTTACTGTTGCCTAGTAAAGAAAACAAACTACAGGCTAAGTGGCAGGGTCCTTGCATAATGAAGAGGTGAACTGAACCAATAAATAATAGCACAACAGAGTTGAACCTGGAATGGTTTTGCTGGTACTAAAGAAAAGGTATTCAGGATTTTGCGGTGCAATATTTCAACTATACTATGCAAAAATACTTATCAGTTCAGACCTAGGGGGTAGTCAAAACAAAGAGATAAAAAATATTAGGGGACTGAAAATGTATTTACCATACAATTGAGTGTAATATCTTAATTGAACACAAAATAGAAAAGGGTGAAACCTGATCAATTCTTGAGCGGTTGAAAGATGTGTTAACAAAATGAAGTAGAAAAGATGTTCCAGATAGACATAATGTAAGTGATTGGTATTCTCCAGTTGTATTGGTCTCAAAGCCAAATGGGGATGTATGGTTTTGTGCAGAGTGGACTAGAGTGGATGAGCTCTTGGATGGTCTAGGTGGAGCCAAGTATTTCTCGTCTTTGGATTTAACCAAAGGATATTGGCAAATTCCACTGGAACACCACTCCAAAGAGAAAACAGAGTGTGTGCCACTCCACAAGGACTCTTTTGGTTTAAAAAAATGCCATTTGGTCTACATGGGGCACCTGCTATCTTCATGAAGTTAATGAATAAAGTCTTACCAGGTCAAGGGAAATAGTGTGTTGTCTGTTTAGATGATATCCTCATCTACAGCGTGACCTGGGAAGAACACTTTCAACACCCAAGACAAACAATTGATTGTCTAGGGAAAGCTGGCTTAACCATAAACCGAGAAAAAGTGCCATCTGAGATATCAGGAAACCCGATACTTGGGGTTTATGGCAGGTAAGGGGGAGATAAAATCTGAACAGAGAAAGGTGACAACCCTGAAACAGGTCGAAGCCCCCAGAACAAAGTTGTTTGCTGCTTTCTGATTTTGGGGGGATATTATCAAAGGTTTATCCCTCTAACAGACCTAATGAATAAAACAGAACCTTCGAAAGTATAGTAGTGTAAGGAATGCCAGGAAAATAAAATAAGCATTATGTAGGAAGCCAGTATTAAAAGGGCCAGGTTTTTCCCAACCATTTGTTGTATAGATAGATGCATCTAATGTAGGCTTAGGTGCAGTGCTTATTCAAAACCATGAAGGGATGAACTGTCCTGTGATCTACTTGTCAAAGAAATTCCTTCCAAGGGAACAAAAATATGGCACCATTGAAAATGTTAACCATTAACCTGAGAATGCCTATACAGGAAAAATAAGGAACATAACAGCTTGCACAGCATCTTAGAGTGTAAAACTAGCTGACAGTTCATTGCTGAAAGGGATGGAGATAATCTAGATTTTTGACCCTTTGTTCTCTTTCTTTTCCTTTTTAGAACTATCCTTACTGTTTTATAGAAAGCAGAGGACTAGTAAAAGCCATTCTCTTTGAATGGACTAAGTATTCTCATTGGTCCAGCCAGAAAAGTAATTTAACTGTTGAGAATCAGTCTTCCTAATGATTGAATAATAAAGATAGTGTCTGGTTTCATCCCATTATGCCATTGAATAAAAAGGATTACATTAAAGAAGCTTTTGGGACAAACAAAATGAATTATGTCTATTCAGGTCTTTCAGCAGGGAATGAACTAAGCAGATGCTTTCTGGGGCGTTATTTATCACAAATATATTTTTCACATGCACATGGCTTTCAGGAGACCTATTTTAGTTGATTTATGAGTTCCATATAATATTGAAAATGTTTTTTTTTTATTTCAAATGGCATAGGTAACAGTCCATTCTTAAAACTGATTTCTTAATTGATAAGGTCTTGTGAACATAGGAAGAAATTATTGTGTTTGTCTCATCTTAAACTAAGGATTAGAGTAAAATATTTTCAACAGAAACATGTTACCCGTCAATCACCGAATCTCTAAACTTTCCATTGCTTCTCCTTGGGATGATAGAAACAATATATGCTGAATAGTAGTAAGAATTGAAATGAATGGTAAAATCAAGAAAAAGATCAGTATTTCTATTAGATAATTGTTGGATAAGATAATTAAAACTCTGGGGAGATTTAGGAGTAACTGTACACACATTTAATTTATATTAAACACACATGATATGCTATCAGAAGTGTTACTTTGCAATCAGCTAATCAATCGATAGAAGCAAGTAAATCAAAAAGCAACTTTTTGCATGCCAAACCTGTTTAAACTTAATTTGAGAGGCAGAAGGGTTAGTCTTCCTTAATTAAATGCTACATACCGGTATTTGATCAGCCTTACACTGCTGAAAGAAAAATTAACACTGATTGGAGTAGTGCGGCATAGAAACATTATAAATAAATCTTTGAATTTATGTCACAATTACAGGAAAAATTTGAATTGATTCATAAGACAACTTTTGTGTGCTGTAATTTTGTCTGTCCAGTTTTAAGAACACCCTCACTTTCCCTGTCACCTTGAATTTGATCATTCCAGTTTACTAACAATTGTGCATGATCAATACTGAACAATGGAGTAAAATCTGCTACAATGAGTTCATACAAAATTCTTTGAATTCTGATCTAAATTGCAAAATAAATTTAGAACTCTTATGAATAATGCTAAACTGTCAGACTGATCAAATGTATAATTCTGCATCCTCTGTAAAATTCTTATTTCCCTTATTTATTTTTCTAATCAGATGCCTTTCATCAGATAATACGAGAGGAAGGAATCTTGGCTTTGTGGAATGGTACTTTCCCCTCACTGCTGTTAGTATTTAACCCTGCCATACAATTCATGTTTTATGAAGGGCTTAAGAGGAAAATTTTAAAAAGACAACTGCAGGTGAGATTCCAAGGCTTACAAGAAAGATGATGTTTAACTTCGATCTCAGAAATTGTTCCATTCAACTAAATCGTTTACCATTTTGGTTTAGGGTTAGGATGGATTTGACAGTTCTTAATTTTGTTTTTGCATCCAGATACTAATTTTCCCCCTATTGTTTTAGCTGTCTTCACTGGACGCCTTCGCAATTGGAGCAATAGCCAAAGCAATTGCCACTACCCTCACTTACCCTATGCAGACAGTACAGTCAATTTTACGGGTATGTACGAGTAATGCCAAATCACTTTCATTCACACCCTAACTTGTAAACCTTTGTTCCATTTAATTTGTTATTATACAAGCACAACTTAAAAACCTGTTTCTCAGACTTTCACAATTAGAATGTTGTGAATTTAATAGTAGCATATGGCTTCCACAATGGATGCTGCGTTTCTAAAAGTACATTAGCATACTAGGCTGCATTTATTACTGTTAGGCAGGATTTCCCCCTTTGCCTCTTGGCATAAAATGTTGCATAACATTATGTAATAGTGAGGTAAGCTTGGCAGCTTCATACTCTTTGTAAATCCTTTCTATTAACACCATAGCTCAAGTTATATGCCAAACTTTAAAATAATTATACTTATTTCTCATTTGGAAGACTGGGGACAAAGAAGTAGAAGAAGAGTGGCTGACAGCACTCTTCCAAGATAGCCAACAGCGAAATATTGATGAAGTGTTTCTACAATAAGAAACAGTAAACTAACTTCATTTTCCATTTCTAAAAAAAATTGAGATTCTTGAATGGGACTTTAAAACAGAACTAGAAAAACATGAATCATTTGAGCTTTCTTGTTTTTCTTAGAGACGAGTTAATTGACAGCATCCCTTCCCCTTCATTCTTCAGCTCATTCCACTAGCTCTCCAGCTTCTTCTAATAAAAATAAGAAGACCACCTCAACACTGGGAGAAGGTCCTGTCATAGAATGGCTCAGTTGTGTTCATGGCAAAACAGTGTTTGCTCACAGCAAAGACTGATGATATTTTAATGCTCAAGCAATTAGCCTTCATTAAAAATAATCTGGATCTGTGCAAAAGTGACTTTGAAATTTTGCACAAAAGCATACAGAAATACACTCCACCTTTATTGAAACCTGTGCCCAAGCAGACAACTTAGTTAAATAATAACCCTTAGGACGAGTAATAATAAATCATAAGCCAATAAAGGTGTCAGTGTGCTAACTCTGGTGTGCAAGCAGTTTAAAGAAGTTACTTCATCAAAGCTTACTCCTTGCAATTAAATTAGGTTGCTCTTCATTGTGCAGCCTTAATTCTAGTCAGTGGGTCCAAAAGAGCAATTGTAACTTCTCTGGGATAACCTCTTCATTGCTCAATAGATTTGTGCTTATTTGAGTGGCTCCCACATTTGCCTTGCAGTAAATGAATCTTACTGACTTTTAAGCAATTTATTATACCTCACCTGTCACTTAAGAAGATACAATTTATTGCTACTTTTTGGATTGTTCCAATCAAAAGGTACATGTTGGAGCAGCAACCCCTTTGTTTAGCTCTGCTACTTGTGATTTACATAGTATTTTAATTAATAACCAGTTGTTAATAGCAGTATCTCCTCTCCCCATTTGTCTTTGGTTAAGCAGGCAGATACGCAGAATGAGGTGAAGTTTGATACAGAAGAAGCTGTACTTTTTTTAAAAAAGTTTTTTTATTTTCCATACATCTTATTTCACATTTCATCTTTACATATAAATCACATTTCATAATACTCTTCTTTTACAGTAATATTTTCTCCTTTCATAAATTCCATTCCATTATCTCTTTCAAATTCAAATTCCAGGGTTTCTTTCCTACCATCCCCCTCTTCCACCTACTGCAGCCCTTCTACTTCCTTCCTACTTCCCCTTTCTTCTCCTCCCTTCCCTTCCACCATTCCTCCTCTACCTCCTCCTTTCTTCCATCCTACTTCCCCCTTCTTCTCCTCTCCCTTTCTCCATTCCTTTGCTGCTAACCTTCTCCCTGGGATGGTGTTCCAGTTTCCCTGTCTTCTATATAATCAATTTCTTCTCACTTTCTAATTAATTATATATTTAACCTAATTTCCACAATCAAATTTTTCCATAACTAAAAAAAACCATAAAATTAAAACTAATATATATATAATAAAAAACAATAAAAATGAAAAAAACAATAAAAAACTTTTCTTGTTTGTTAATTAATTGAAAAATAAAACCTTGAAAGCAAGGTGCATCCCTACCTGTTTGATCAGGTTCTATAGATTAGGTAGTAACTATGTGATGACATCACAGAGCCAGTTGCTTTGGTGGCTCCGTGGGTGCTGCCATTTTGGATTTTGCTTCTGCACATTTGCAGAAGCTATTTTGCTTGCTTCCCATGCGTGCTCTCTCACACATTGCATGCACACTCAAGGTGCGACCCTGAGCAAACCGGCAGTAAGAACATTCAGAACCTACCTTTGCTTGAAAGTTGATTACCAGAACACAAAATTACTACTTTCAAGGAATTATTTGATTTATGGGCTGGTAAAGTGCTTGAACTTTTGAATACTTTACTTCAACTAGAAATTACTACTGACGGCAAAAAAAAAAATTAGGAGACCATTGAAATGGATATACTGGGGTTAGAAATGCACTTGGGTGACCATTTAAAAATTGATCAAAAAAGTGCAGATTACCCTTACACAATGAAATATATAAGATTTTTGGGAGTTATTTCATGGAAAGTACAAGGGGACTTAAAGCCAAAAAGAATTTTGAAAAGAAGAAAAGATGATGGAAAAAAATAGGAGTCGGAATTATTTGTTTGTTTGTTTGTTTGTTTGTTTGTTTGTTTGTTTGTTTGTTTGTTTGTTTGTTTGATTTAACAATGGTTCGGAGAAAAAAGGAATATAACATATATACAATATATATACATATACATACACATACACGTATACATATCTGATTGATGACCCAGGCATCTGGCAGTTCAAACTGTCCTTTCTTGCTGCAATTTTCCCCAAACAATCCCACATTTCTGGCAAGTCCCAGTGCAAAGTGATCACCTTCAAAGCACCTGGAGATCTTTTGAATGGAAGGTCAGAACCATTCTCAGAGATGGGACTCTCAAAGGAGCCCCATCCAACCAAGAGCATCCACACAACCAGCAAAAGGGCCACCAAGGTGCCCCAAATTATGTTCTGGATTAACGAGGCAAGAAATCAGGTCACATCATCCACCATGCTGCATCTCAGCTGCAGACCTCACAGCCTATGCTGTCCAATTCACTCACACACACATGTAACTCAGAGGTGGGTTTCAGCAGGTTCTGACCAGTTCTGGAGAACTGGT